>VZTF01005660.1:797262-1024286 GCA_013397755.1 Cnemophilus loriae
GCACAAGCCCTGTGAGGAACGATTGAGGGAGCTGGGGTTGTTTAGCCTGGAGAAAAGGAGACTCAGAGGTGACCTTATCACTCTCTACAACTCCCTGAAAGGTTGTTGTAGTCAGGTGGGGGTTGGTCTCTTTCTGCAGGCAACAACTGACAGAACAAGAGGACACAGTCTTAAGCTGTGCCAAGGGAAATATAGGTTAGATATTAGGAAAAAGTTTTTCACGGAAAGAGTGGTTAAATACTGGAATTGTCTGCCCAGAGAGATGGTGGAGTCACCATCCCTGGATGTGTTTAAAAAAAGACTGGATGTTGCACTCGGTGCCATGGTTTAGTTGAGGTGTTAGGGCATGGGTTGGACTCGATGATCTTGAGAGGTCTTTTCCAACCTGGTGATTCTGTGATTCTGAACAGCAAGGCACTTAATCTGTATTCTGATTTGTTGGTTCATGTGTTTGTTGTACCATAAATGCAAAGATATTTGACCAAAGTACCCCTGTCCCAGCCTCCAATACTTTGGAGGAAAACTACAGTTTGTCAGCCTGCCCTAAGTGAAAATTAGGGCTGTCAGCATCTGAGGTAGTGGCAGATCAGTGTCATGATGGTGCACAAACAACAACAACAACAAACCCCCTCTTGATTTCAGCGAAGCATTTTGATTTGGGTTGGTTCAGCATCTAAAAGTGCAGTTTAGCTACAGTCTTCCTGCCTTCCTCATGGGTCAGAGTTTTGGAAATTTTTAACAAACAGTACAGCTGAAAATTGAGAATTTCCTTCTGTCTTGTAATTTTTACCTCTGTTTTTTATTCAGCATGCTGGAGATAAAATGAAATGCAGGACCATTCTCTGGATATGATTTTCAATCAATTCTTTTATACTAGCTTTTCTTAGGAACAGTTGTCTGTCCTAATACATTAACACATTTAAGAAGCCACAGAGCAGAAAATCTTTGAATTAAATCTAAATTCCATTGAAATCACTGGGAGTTTTTTCCTTCACTGACTTTTGTGGGACTAGGATTTTGTACCTCCAGTACCTCAGGAGAATAAGAATCCATTATCTTGTTGGAAATTCTCTTTCTCAAGCTTGCTTCAGTCAGAAGTTTCTTGCTCTCATGATCAATATTATGTAAAAGCCACATTATTTTAATCTGGATTTTAAAAATGTCATTCATAATGAGCATCAAGGAGTACATTTCCTTGGTGTCAAATAGATTCTTTCATCTGGAAAATTGTAATATACTTTTGGCTTGCATTTTCTTATGAAAGGATGTCTCTCCCAGCTTCACGCAATCTTCGCAGAATTTCTAGATGCAGACCATTGCACTGTATCAGAAATTCTGACACCTATCACTAGTTTTCAAGGCTAGCTTTCAGATAAAAATCAAAGAAAGAAGCATGAAACAATCTCATTTTATAAAGTCCTTTTAAAGTTGCTACATGAAAAAAAGTTTGGTTATCAAAAAAGCTTAGATTACCTGCACCAGCAGGTATAGGACCTAAAGGCTGGGATATTTTTTTTCCTCCTGTATAAGTCTTACTATGAGTACTAAAATAATTTAGAGGACCAATCTGTGAGTCATAAATTTAAAAAAAACCAACAACAACCTGATTTTTTTTTGTGTTGGTATAATTTTAAACTGACTGTTTTCTTCTTGAGTGATTTTTCCTCATTCTTTTGATTTAACACAATTCTTGAAATTAAAATACTTAAATATTTTTTCTGTCACAGAAAAAATCTTAATAAAAGCAATATTATTTATAAAAATATCCCCAACTTGCATAATCAATCTAAAGGGAATATCCTTTATGACCTGCATCAATGAGATCTGCCCTTCTGAAATACCACCTCATTGTGTTTTCCGTCAGGAAGGTCACCCTGGAAAACAAATGGATAAAACCATTTTTGGGAAATGAATACATTTTCAGTAGGCTGGGGGTTTTTTTGTGTTTGGTTTTTTTTTTTTTTAAATAAGGAAACCCTATTTCCAGCCTTGTAACTACTGGGATTTAAGTAACAGGAACTTTCCACATTATCTTTGCTTTTCCACATTACCATTGCTGTCCCATTTACAAATGACAAGAGAAACAAGAGGATAATCAGAACCACAGGGTGTCACCTGTAGTGAAAAGGAAATATCTCAATTGCAGTAGCAAGGTATTGATGTAGATTTTTGTTTATTAGAAAATCACATGTAGTCCACCCTTCCACAAAGGATTGCCTACAGGGCAAAGAATTTTCAGTAAATTGCAGCTGCTGTCGAGCACTTTATTGACTTTCACTTCTCATGTATCTGTGCAGAAGTTCTGGGGATATGTGACGTGCCAGGGTTGTTCTGAAAGCAGAAACCTCAAACTTGCCCATAGATTTAGAGAGGATGAATGGGTTCAGTCCCTAGGATGAGACAGGCAACAGACAAAAGCAACAGAGCAATGCTATAAACTAACCTCAGCTGTTTCAAGCAGTTCCCTTTTATCCTTAAATGAAGGAATTCTGTAATGAAAAGTGACAGAGCGAACACAGATAAAAGACTGAGTACTTTGTTATTTTCAGTCCGACACATTTCCAATGTGTCTTAGAAAAGAAAACCAAGCTACAAAGAAACAGGCACCAAGAAGGGTGAGTGTGGGAGTGGGTGTGTGGGGGGGTGTGTGTGTGTTGGAGGGGTTTTACAAGAGGAGATCTTGAGCTATTCAAAACTGCAGAAATTTGTGTGTGGAAATAGACTACCTCAGTTACAGATCCTTACCAAAAAAAGCTGGAACCATGTAAAGCCAGAATTACTCTCTAAATCTCTGCTGTGATGCTGCTCTTGATGCTACTGGAAATATTTAGAATCCTGAAGTACTTGTGCTATCATTTGAGGGCATTTAAGGCATATCTTACCCAATATCCCACTAAAGTACAAACTACTCCTCTGGAAGAACCTTTCTTTGGTTCCTAGACTCTTCTCACTCTTCCCAGTACAGAAATAGCAATAGAAGCCGTACAGGAAAAAAAAAAAAAAGTGTCTATGTCTAATGATTTTAATGACAAATGTCGAGGGGGAACAGAGAGACACAGAACCAAGAAGGAAATGGAGTCAAGAAGGCAGAGGGGAGATTACAGGAGATGAGCTGAAGACTAAAGTAAACATTTGTATCCTCCTTGAAAACCCACTGCACCTGTGATGTCTATCAAATGACTCGAGTAAGCTCTAACACTGTCGTTTGCTTCATTTGCTGGCAGGAGACCAAGCTATATATTTACAGATTCTGCAAAAATAGAGCTTGTGCTGTCCTGTAGTACAGTCTCTATAGGGAGGTTATTGTTGCTGCTTAGGGAAAAAAACCAAATAGCTGAAAGACTGAAATTAAAATGGTCCTCGGCTGTATAAAATTTAAGTCCTGCAATAGTAATTCAGGCAGTTCTATTATGCACATCCAGCTTTCTGATAGGCAATATTTGTGGAAATACCTTTCTCATCAAAACCACATTCAGTTATAGCAGAAGCAAGAGAGAAAAGAAAGCTTTGTATGAATTTGGTATTGGAGCTGCCAATTTTGTAGCAGCTCCCATTCTCTAGGAATGGAAGGCATAATGACTAAACAAAATAAAACCGTTGAGATGTCTGAAATAGAAAAAGTCCTTTTAGATTATTATGCCTTTAGACAATAACTGCCTCAGATGTTCTGCTAAAAGAAGACATACAGGCATAAAGACAGAACAGAACATAATCATCATTCTGTAAAGGACTATTTTAATGGGAGAAAAGGATAGCACAAGAGAGAACAACATCCACTTTTCAAAACCATCAGTGTCAAATTAATCAAAGTTATTAAAGACAGACTAAAATCCGTGAAGAAGTTCTGTTTTCTTAGCACATAAAATGAGCTAATCTCAAGTCAAACACTTTTTATGATCTCTACTGCACACTTCTCTCATGATAACTCTCTCTGCTCTTGATCCAGCCATCTCAAAGACCACCACCATACTCCAAAGGAGCAGAGAATAGTAGTAATTAAAACCCTGTAACACAGCCTCCCAGAATTGCTTGTCCAAAGGGCCTATATGATACACTTTATTTATATATCTGAGGTTTTGTCATGATTTTTTTCATATTGCCTGACAAAAATTGAATGAAGCTAGATAACCTAGAGAATGGGGAGTGTGCATCAGTGTACGTTGCAAATGCTATTGTTTCTTTACAAATTATAAATTCTTTTGCTCTTATTATTGCTTTACAAATTATAAATTCTATTGCTCATAAAAAAAAAAATCTATTTCAACTCTAAATATGTTGACATATTTACATACACCTATTTATATTTTATCATACACCTATTTATATTTTATCAGCCTTTTAAAATCTAACACCTCTGTGTAATGTACAATGTTGTGTACACCAAGTGGTGATCTACACATTATTCCATATTTTAGTGTTTTTAAAACATTATGTCCAATATATATTATAGAAAAAGAGTTGTCAGCAAAGTACTCCTCAGTCCCTGCAGTTTCATTTACATTTCAAAGAGCGGTTTCTCTGATGAACTGAGAAATATCACTGACTGCATTCACAGAAAAATAATATTTAGAAAAATGAACCGAAGTTTTATGACATATATTGGATGCTGTATCATTATTTCATTTACCTCCTTACAATTTTTATTGCAAATTTTTAGTACATGCTAGAATAGCAAATGCAATAATGCAATGGGAACTCATTTCCCTTGTATTTAAAATTTCACCTCAAAAAAAAAAAAAAAAAAATTTAAAGAAGATAGCAGGAGCAACAAAAGGGATCTGGCAAGCAGAGGGGAGGTGCTTCCAGATTTCGTTGTGGCTTCAGGCAGAGCACTGAGAAATGGGTCATTTGCACCACAACAGCAGCACCTCCAGCAGCCTGGGTTGCTCCTTTGAGTTCCCAGCGAGCCATAATTCCACTTCTACTTCCTTTGCTTGAGTGGGAGACAGAGCAATTGACCTTGGCCGGTACCAGCAGCACATAGGATCCAAATTCTGACAAGAGGAGAAGGAACAAAGTAATGTTTTTCTCTTACTTCACTGCTCTTTCCTCCCTCTTCTCTTTAGGAAAATCAGAATTTCTTCCCTCAAGCCAAGAGTCAAGGTTGGGCTATTGCATATTTCGTTGGTTTCGAACAGTATGGTCCAACATGTTTGGCAAGTAACAAGACAATAAAGTTTCAAGAATAATATTTTATTTTGTCCATTTTGATTAGGAGTAACCATAATGATAATTGTGCTCTAGATGGAACAAATCCAAAAATATTACAGGCACATAAAGCTTTTTGTTGATGAGACCCTCTTAAGAAAGTAATAGTTGCTTACTTTTTGTGAATAATTAGTCTTCATTTCTTTTCTATTCAGTGACAGGGGGAGGATGATAGAATATGAACTTATTTACATGGGCTTATAGGAATGCAGTGCTGCACTTTTTCACTTCCTAGTGTGAGTTTTTTTCTGTTTATCAGAGTAAGAAGAATAATTACTTTCATGGTGTGTGTGCTACTTTCGGCTTGACAAGTGTCATTTCAGGAAATAACATTTGAACACGTAACCTCTTTAGTGGTGCTAGCAAAGTCCGATTTTGCTGAAAATAAACTTACAGTATCTGTAAGATTAATGCTTGACAACATTGAGACTGTAATGGTAATGTTATATATGAATGGTATAAGTGTAAATTTATTCAATAAAGAATCATTCACATGGGATAAGGACATAGAAAGGGCTATAGAAACCGGATTTTGTAGGATAGAACATATTTGAGAATAGGGGTTTCAATGGTCTGAGACCTCTATATCCATGATCTATCTTATCCTTTCCAAGAAAGGGAGTGAGCATAATGTTTGGAGTTTTCCTTTATGTTGATAATAGTATTGCACTTGGATCTTTTTATCTCTGCTTGCAAGCACGCAGTATTGGCTGTAACAGCTTTAATAACCATCAAATGATTAAAAAATCTAATTCAAGATACGCTGTAAGTTTTGCTTAACTTGAAACCATCACATAGCTCAGTACCTCAGTGGATGTTTCCAAGTTCAGCCAAACATATTCTTTCACTAGTTTCCCAAAAAACCCCTCAATTTCTTTCTTGTCTCTAAGCACAGAATGATGTTCTACTAACTAAAAAGAGATTATGAACGTTAACACAAATCCTGATGGCTTTAAGTGATACAATACGTAAATCCTCAATATATGAAGTTGTCATGTACAATGTTTCCATGCCTGAGTAATTAAAATAGTTACAAGCATGTTCCAACCTCAGCTGTGCAGTGTGTGTTAGAGGAAAAATCCACTGTGCAGCACACTTGAACTAGTTTGAGATTTGCATTTGCAATTCTCACAAAGTGTATTGATTCTAGTAGTAAACAACATCTGCCATGGTTATTAGGAAAATTGCTATTATGAGTACTGAAATCCACAAATTGAAATTCCTTTATTATATTTTAAAAACATGTCCAAACTTGCTTGATTCCCATCTTTTTCTTTACATTATCTATAAAATATTTTCTTGTTTTATTCCCTGCAAAATGGAATTTGAGTCCTCTTCCAGTTAATATTACTGGTGAGAGGTGTGATTTATCTACACATTTTCTCCTTTTTAGCCATTTAGCAATGGAGGTTTGCTCCATTTTTTATTCACTAAAATTTGAAGACACTTGCACACTCTTCTGCACACTATCATCAGCATGTGGATTCACTTTGACCACAAAACAGCTCAAAAATACAATTCTTTCTGCCTACTAAACAACACAAAAAAATACTAGAAGAAACCTTTCATTTTATTACTTCATTTCCATGAACTACTTCAATCTCTTTATATGTGCTTTATCCAAACCCATTTCACAGATTGCTACACAGAATGCTTTTCTGTATCTATTCTTTCAGGCTGATCACTTGTTCCTTTGAATATTTTCCTTGATTACATTATTCTTTCATCATGTAGTCTCTGCTTCCAGTGCTTTATTGATCGTATCTGTATGTCCCTGTTTTTCCTATATCTGCACTGAAGTGCTGCTCTTTGCATCATCTTCCCATTTTCATTGAATGGTTTTTAAGTGGTCTTTATTTTTCTTCCTCTTCACCCACTGATTCTTTCATCTTTATTATCCAAGCATGTATCTCTTCCTACCCTCCCATATAATTTTCTAATTGCATTTTTTCATGCTGATTGGGGTGCAAACACCTTGGGTCAGTGACCTAGAAATGCTGTATTAAGTGCATTTTTAAGCACTTTGGTAGCACTGAAGAAGCACCAGTCACATGCTGTATGATATCAAGTGGTTCAGGGCATATCAGTTTTATGATGATGAATGGAAGCAGCAATTTCTGTGTTTCTTGGCATTAAAGCAACTGTCACTGCATGGAAAGAATATTTCCCTAAGTTTCACCAAACAGACCTATAAACCATAACTATGGCAGTAACTGAGGAAACATAAAACCTTAGCAGCTTTGGAATGGAGCCAATCATAAATACATACAAATGGTCTATTCCTGCTAAGAAAAAAAAAAAAAAGCTATTTCACAGTGCTATCAGTCAGATTAATATACCCCAAAAGTATTGAAATATGACAAGCTGAGCAGTTTTGATTCTCTTCTTAGAAACTGTATCTGTGGTGTCCAAAATGCTATTGTAGGCATGCACTTCAGTAACAGGTCAGAAAAGTTCTTATCTTCAGATCTGAAAGATGAACTGAAAATGTTTCTCTACTGACATATTAGACCAAATTTGTTCTTAATGTCTTTATTATATGGGGAAAATATGAATACAGGAATAATACGGGTCTTTTAAAGTCACCAATATTATGTACTCACTTGTGATGATATAAGAATTTTGTCCAAGTGGAGTCACATTGACTTATTGAAAGATAGATCTGAATTCTTCCTATGACTGCCTGCAGTGAAGGCAAAGTTCATGGTGTTTTATTGATTAAAGGATTGTTTCTGTTTTCTGTTCAGCAGTGTCGATCAGAAGAAAGTGGAAGCATAGCAAGGTGTGAATGACGTTGAGAGCATGGGGTTGTTTTTTTAATTCATGAAGACCGCATTAGGGGAGCCTCTCAAAAACTTTTTTTTCTTATGTGTATAAGATTTTTATTCTGCACATAGTAAGACCTATTCTGGTTTTCAGCTGCATCAGGAGGGCTGTGCCATAATGTACGGAGCTGCTCCATTGGCACCACAGGCAGGACTGGAATTATTGGAGGTGTCTGTCTTTGTGAAGAGCTCTTGAGCAAATGAGCCTTCTGCAGACTGTGGAGATGGATGTCAAAGGAACAAGATCTGTAACTTGGAGGTATTTAAAACCTGTCAGGACAAAGCTGTGACAAACATAATCTGTTTTGAACAGATGTTGGCCTAAATAACATTTTGTCTTCCTTCAAACCTAAATTATCCTGTGATTCAACTAGATTTTAAAAACACACGTCCCTTCCACCATCATATGAATTTGGTTCAGGAGTTTCCCACTAAACAAGTCTATCATTTGGTAGTTCATATTTACATATTCATTGCAGGAAAATGCTTCTGTTTTTAAAAAATTGTTTCCTACCATTAAAAAAAAATTCAGTCAAATACACACTTTGTGTGAAGTCGTACAACTCCTCTGTTGCAGAGAGTCTGTAGTCTGCACAGAAAGGGTCTGAAAGGGAAGATGCTGAATGTTGCTTGAGCCATCAATTCACATGGACGTGCTGATGGAGTAGCTGGAAGTGGAAGCTGATATCTAGTGATGAGAAAAGAGGGCCAGAGATTTATGATGAAAACAAGAAAACATCAGAGAGCCATCCACTGTCACATCAGGAAAAACAAATGTTGTTCATTACTCAGGGACGGGCAGAAAAGAAACTGGTGGCAGCTGACATGAACTATCCAACTTTTTACTGGTTTTGACTTTTAGGTGCAATGATTGAGAGGGTGAAGGAAGTGCTCCAGATGGGGGTCCCATGCCAGTTAGCTGAGATATGCAGGGGTGGGGACAGAGGAGACGGCCCCTGCCCTGTGCGCAGACTCGAGCCTGCAGAGCACTCTGGGCTGGGCCCCGCTGGCCCCAGTGCAGCCCAGCTGCAAGTACTGCATTGTGTGCAGGTGAGTGTGAAGTTTGCTCGTTGCTGCAGGGTTATCCAGGCCTGTTTGCCCTGAGGATTTGATCACAGTGATGCAATTTGTAAAGAAAATGCATCACTGCCACATTCAGCTTCTGCAGCTCATGCAGGGTTTTTCCATTAGTTCATCAGTATCTGCAGTGAGAACATATTAGATGGGTGAGTTTTGACCTACAGTTTTAATTGGGTTCGGGATGGAACCCAAATAGTGGTCATGGCAGAGAATTTGGTATGTTTTGGAACTATCCCACCCCATGAATTTCCCCTCTGACTGCTGTGTATTAGCCACAGCTGAGATTTGCAAAGGCAATTTGCTGGAATGTCCATGGGATAAATGGAAGAAAGGGAGCCAGTTTCTGTGCAGTATTTCTGCAGGAGAAGTGGGGTTTGGAACTTGTATTTCAGTTCTGGGTCCATGACGAGTCATTATAAAGAACAGCAAGATTCAGGAGTGGGATTTAGCAATTCCTTGGCCTCTTTGAAAAGACATCATTCTCTCAGTTTTGCAAAGGTTGTTGATTACAGCATGCACTGAGATGGAAAATGAACATCAGGCTGTGATTTTAACTTATCAACAGGATTCCAAGAGACCTACCTTGCTCTGCTGGTTTTTTCTCTTTAATTTTTAGTGCCCTTTTCCCTTTAAATTATTATATTAGTTAATTGCATATTAGCTTCAAGAGACTTGTCACTGGTATTAAGAGATAGTTTACCTGCTATTTTCCAGTTAATATAACAATATTTCCACTTTATTTTTGTTCAGCTGCATCTGTGTTGGTGTCATGTTGTCTTTGTATTTCTTTTAAATAATCTCTTAAAATATTCAAGGTAATTACCTTTTTCTTATTGGAGGATATGGCAATTCAAACATCTGGCACATATTTTTCTTTTTATGTATTATTTTAAAGGCTTTTTTCTTGAGTAATTTTTAGGCAGCTAGTCTTACAGATCATTAATATTTTAGGACTAGTAATATTAATTTATAGATGGATTTGGGGGCAAATCTGTCTGTAAATAGGACTCTGGAGTATAGAGTTCATTCTTCATCTGTGCACATATCACACTATGTCATGAAAGTCCAGGATGTGGCTCTTTAGGACAGTGGTGACATTTATTGGCAGTTGATACTGAAGTAGATGAATTACTTGAATAACAAGGTTCATGATAATCCTTTATCTAACATTACCTGACATAGTATTATCATCAAAGAGCTCTCTCTGCACTGAAGTAATTAACAAAGGTCGAATTTTCCTAGCTGGTATTTGAATTTCTTTTACCAGTTCCTTCTATTTATAATATATGTTCAAATGGTTTAATGTGATATAATAACATTACCAGTGAGCTAATGTATCCAGAAAGCCAGCAGTTAGTCTACAAATTATTCTTTCTATTTAAAATATAAATCTAAAATAGAAAAATTCATGTTAATGTACTCCTATTGTTTTTGAAATTATGTAGTATTCTTTAAAGCCTAAAATGGGTCATTTTAATTATCTGGATAGAAAGATATATGCTTTTCCAGTAGCTTAATGGATATTGAGTGTGTTTTTCATCTTTTCTCTTTTTATTTACCAGGAAACTGTGGGTTATTTGTAATGATTTGATTTTCAGAGAGATTGCACATAGTTATTTCTAATGTTCAGTGGGTATTATGGTATACCCACTGAACATTTATGGTATATAGAATTGGAAACATTAAGGATAATGCATTGGCCAGAGGAAAGTAAGGTACTGAATTAAATGAGGACTTGGTAATGAACTGGAAAATTAAGAATCTGGACTATAAATCATTCTTTTTGCTATGACCCTGAATGTATACACCTTTTGAAAATCACAAGGATTGGAATAAGGGCCAAAAAAATATTTTAAAATATCCCTGTGTCACACCCAATAAAAACAGCTTTTTTTTTGTTTCTGTAATGTTACCATATTTTATTGAACACCTCCACAGAGATATTAGAAATATATCATGATTTTAACATTACGGTTAGATTATATTTGGTAGATTCAGGATTGACTTTATGTTCTATATTTAATCATGTCTATAAGTAGTTATTTCCTTAACCTGCATGTTCATTAACAGTTTAAAGAGCTACAGCTTCAGAGGAAGAGATATGCAGATTGTTGTAATTTTCTTATGGGCTGCATATTTTTTCCTTTGGAGACCTTTTTTGAATTTCTTCTTGAGCTGCAAATCCTACTGGTGTTTTCAAAAACTCCAGAGAAGGTATAAAGATAGACTTAGGTCTTTTGTGAAACCTTATGTATTTCCTAATGCTGAGAGCTACAATTTAGGTTCTAATTACATAGCCTTTTCTGCAGTGGAGTATTGAACATGCATGAAACTGCCAGTCTTGTGCACAGTAAATGGTGTTCCATAGTTAAAGCTGCAGCATTTAGAGTTAATTCATTACTCTCCGTTTTTCTTCCCTAATGACATAACCTTTCAGAAGTACCCTCTTTTCATTGCTTTTATACTTTAAAAGAAAGTTTGCTAACAGAGAATTGGATTTTCAGCATGATCAATAAAACTAAGACTAAACTACTCGTGGATCCCCTCATTTGCTCTTTTCCCCCACTGCTTTATCACTCTTTAAGATCCCCTTGAGTCTACTAAAACACCCATCCAGAGAGAGGGAACAGAAGCTTCTCATGTATAGGCTTGCCCATGGTAGGAACTGTCTGTCCATGGCAGAATTTCACTACGTTACTGAGGTCTAGAATTTTCTGCAGATCATTCCTTTAAAAGGAACTTTTGTTTTGGTGAGGAAAAGTGTTATTTAGAAAACTAATGATCCTTGTGTTAAGAAAGGTATATGAAAAATGAGAGCCCTGGTTTCAAATAACCTGAACTTCAGGAGCTGCTTTGAAATAAGCACTGTTTTCTCTGCTCTCTCCAAAATGATGACTTTGGCTGTGGTTTCACACCTAGTGGTTCCAAACTGATCAAGCTGAAAGATTTTTCCTTTTCGTGTGTTTTGATTTTGGGTTTGTTTTTTCCGCCAAGTTAAACCAGTTCTGTGGCAGTTGTGTCCGAGCCCTTACACCAGGTGGTGGTACAGGAATTCAGATGTCTTCTGTAACCGGGGGGCAGCAGGATGCTTCAGCTATCACCAAACAAATTGCATTAAACAGCTTTCGACATGTGGTGAGCTTAATGGTTCGCTCAAAATCTCACTGAAATTGGTCACAGATAATGGTAAGAAGGCGTAGCTGTCCTAATTACTTGCATTAAGAACAAGACTAATCAGCAAAAGCAAGAAATAGTGTATATACTGTGAAAGAACACCTTGTCTAGAATTCCCATTTCCTTCTTTGTTTCCATCTGTGTATGAAATAATATTTTTCCCTTGCTAAATATTTATTGCTAAATAAATTTCTTTTCAGAAAATCAGCATGAATATATTTGCAACTCGCCCATTAATTGCCCCAATCATTTCTGAAAGGTACGGGATTTAGTGAAAGTTAGGAAGAGTGACAGGGAGTCAAAATTTTGAAAAAAAATTGCTCTATATTTCTTTCTAATGCTTAGGCTTGTGAAGGAAGACTTGGTGGAGCTGTAGGAGAGAGGCCAAATATCAGTATTTACTATTTACTTCTTAATTTATTTATTTATTCCTGTATTACTTTTAGCCTTCATGTAAGCAAAGCGTGACTCTTCCTAATTTAGAAAAGAAACCGAACATTTACTACAGCATTGAAAGACAACTGCTTTTGGGGCAGTCAAAGATTGAAGCTGCTTGTCTGCTGAGCAAGAAAACCCTCAAAGAAAAGATTTAACGCAAAGCCTAAAAAGACAGAATTGTTCTGGGATGGCCTAGGGGCTGACACTTTAGTAAAACCAGGAAAACCACATTCTAGAAAAGAAAAAAGAAAAAAAAACAACCACACTCACAACCAAACCCTATTTTGCACTTGGATGAAGAGAATAGGATTAGAAGTCTAAACTGGGGGAAGACTGGCTGCAGGCAAGGAGCCAGCTGGCTGCCCAGAGCTCTGCAGAATAAGCCACAGAGTGGGTTATAAACAGGAGTGAACAATAACTGTGATGGGGAGAGCAAAAATCCATCGGCTTGTGATGGATGAGCTGGAAGAGCTCACACAAGGTGCAGCGTTTTAGACTGACTGTTGTTGTTAGGGAAGTCCAGAGGCATGCACAGAGGAGGTTTGGAGAACCATGGCCTGGGAAAGGAAGGGCTGAGTAAGGGCTGACACAAAGGCTTTAGATACAGCTCTTTATGTCTGTGGTGGGCAGGCCAAGGGGGAGAATTCTGCCTCGTGGCAAGAAGTGGTGTTAGAGGAAACCGTCTGAAGGTGAAGCGCCAGCCTAGGCTGCATTTGGAGCTTGGTAAATCCTCACTGCTCGAGGTCTTTAATAACAGGTGTGAGCAGGAATTCATAAAGCATGGTGTGTGTAGCCCGGGTGCTGTGTGAGCACACCCTGAGAAGCTCAGGTCTGAGCTGCTGGGTGGATTCCTCCGTTCAGGAAGGGGTAGGTGCTGACTGGGACTGTGTTCCTTGGAAGGGAAGCAGGTGACCAGCGGTGAGTTACTGCCTGCAGACACCAGGGGCAAACAGCAGGCAGCTGGGCTGGAGAGGTTTCTGTCTCAAACGGTGTGAACACCCTTGCTGATCCTGCTCTGACACAAAGGGATGAATTACATCAGCCCTAGAGGGGCCTTTTAACCCTGCTTTTCACCAGGATTCCATGAGTAAAACTTTTATTTTGTTCTAAATGCTGTCAAACTGCAAGCATATTCTAATAAAGTAACTCTTGAATGATGACTCTGGTAGCTGTACACCTTCCCCAGATGCCAATGCGATAACTTTCCAACCAGTAATAAATCCAGAAGGGGAAATGTACAGAAGAAATTGGCTAGAACAGTGAAAGCCAGAATATGAGATTATTGCTATTATTTTTTTGTTTAGAAATGCTTCCATCTCCAGCTAAATTGGTCTGAGGCAATGTCTGCATTTAGATTATCACTTGTGCAAACAGTTCTTTTGCTAAGCTATTATGGTGGGAGATAACAGTTTAGATAACTTCTGTGGGGAAGAAATCTCTCTCTCAGAACTGAATCTAATTGTTTACTTATCTTTCAGTCAGATAATGCTGCAGGAGTTCATACTTGTTAGCTAAAATAGTAATTTGAGTTGTCACCTTGCTTCTAAGCTATTAGCTATTTCTAATATTGGGAATCATTTTCAACATGTGACTTCTAACCAGAAAGAATTCTGTCAGTACAGATATTCCTGAGTCTTGGACGCCTAATTCAGGAAAATATCAAATACCTTTTAATATCAGAAAATAACCAGAAGGATCAAATTTCTTCTTGCTGAAAGAAAATATAAATATCAGGCCACTTTAAAAGATAATACAAAGTCAGCATGTACACCCCCCTCACATAATACACCAGATGTTAAAATTAACAACAGAGTATTGGGAAGAAAAGGAAAAAAATAATACCAAATACCACAGTCTATTTACCAGCTGTGTATAAAACACTATATTTAAACTCTGGATTAAATGTTTCACGTGTCAGAACTGAAAGATAACCGTACATCTGGAATTTGGCCTCATCTTTTACAGGTCAACCACAGGATTTATTCTACTCGCTGCCGTGTTGTCATGTTGAGCATGTTCTACTCACAAAACATTGGCAAGCTTCAGCTTGGAGAAGCCCCTGTGGAATTTATGCAAACACAGCTTTCAGTGGTTTATGGCTCATTTCACTGGGATGGCAAAAATGATCCTACTGACCCAGAATAACTATCAAGAGATACTCTAGAAAATGAAGCATTTGAGACTTGTGCTGATGGAGTTTTACATCCCTTTAACATCAAAATGGAGTGTTTTTTCTAGCTTTTTAAAAAAAAAAAACCTCAGTAGTAGTAATAATAATAATATAACTAAAATCTAGCAAAGAGATATATATGCACTGGAAACTGTCTCCATAGGAAAGTACATATGTTGTGAGTTTCTGAGGTCTCTGATTTTTGTCTCTGCTTCCTGTTTCTTGTTTACAAAATGAGCTTTTCTTATTGCCTGGCAAATCTAAGACCTAAATCTCCCACTGAGTCTGCCAGCTTGTACAATCAGTCTCCAAGCAGGTCTAGCAGACACAGAAACATCTTTCCCACAGTGTTTGACAGAGAATTGTGTACTATAACGTTTCCTGGTCCCTTAAGGGGGGACAAGTGTTTATCAAACCCACATGAAATTACTTTTCCCCCAAACACACTATAATAATGAAGCAAAGTTAAGTTTGTTGTAATCAAATACAAAGCAAACCAATTCCCTTGTGCTTGGCAGCAGGTGCTGTGCAGGGAAACAGCAATAGCTACCTGCAGCTTTGGCTTAGCTTCAAGTTGTTTCCTTTGGACTGTGAACTGAACTACCAGGAGGATCTGCTCAGGTGTAAGAAATGGAACTGATTCTCAGATAAATTTGCCTTTCTCAGGCATTCTGTTTCCTTGTTAAAATGCCGTTTGGAGGTAAAATCTTTCTGGGGATCTCCGGAGAGTGGATGCCTCTCTAGGGAATGAGGGTTACTCTGTGTTCTGGGGTGACTGTATGGTCTGATATCCCCACCATCTGTGCTGTTCCCTGTAGCTTTAAGCTAGGCTGCTCTTAAATTCAGCAATAAAGTAAGATTTAACCTGCCTGCTAATGGATTATTACTCTTGCATTGGTGGCACTTGATGTGCAAAGGTACTCTGAATGCCACTTCCTGACGACAGACTTAAGAAAGTCTTAGTGTTTATCTGTCCAGCGTTAACCCAGTCATACAATACAAATTTTATCCAACTTGGGTAGCAACCATTCGGATTTATTGTGTAAAGTTCTCATCAACATACCAATCTAGTGTTATAGCTTGAAAACAAATGCAAAACATGTTCACGTTAGTAAAAACATTCATTACTAACCATTGAACAGTGACTGACATTGCGGAGGATTTGTCTGTGGATTTTCTATAATTGCAAAATTTAAACTGTGTTACCCAGGTTGTTGAATTTAACAGAAAATCCTGTCATTAGTAAAATAATTTCTTCTTTCTTAGTTTAGTAGTGGCTATCTAAAAAATAAAAATCTAAAGAAGAATTTTGGTTTTGCTGGACATATTGGGCAGTGTTATAAATATTCTTGTGACTGTTTTATATAGTTCATACATCAGTGTGGTAAAGATATATAGTCTAAATAATAGTTTACCCTTGGCTTCAAGAACTGTTTCAACTCCAAAGATCAGATTCCCCGTTTTAAATTTATAGTTTTGAAATCTAATTAATTATAAAAATGTAATGCCTTGTACTTTAGTTGTCTGATAAATCCACAATCTGGAAAATACAATTTAATTTAAGCTACAATTTAATCTGGCTCTGCTAAAACAGATCATGAATGTTCTTATTAGCATCCTGAGTTTGCCCGAGCTGGGGAGTATGGTCTTCTTTCCTTGTTTTTGTCAATAGACAGATGGAGAGGGAAAGTTCTACCTTTAGTCTCCTTTCCATTGCTTTGTTCTTCTGTTTTGCTGTCATTCTGTTCTGGGAATCTCTGAGAGGAGTGGGTAATTTCTTAATGAGAGTGAATCAACAATGCTTTTATCTGGTGCAGTGTGTCAGGTCGATGAGGAAGGCAGAAGGAGGGAGGATAGAACAAAAAAAGTTTCAAATTGAACGTCTGAAGTGCAAAAAAATAATTTAAAAAATTTCTTCTACTGGAAGAAATAGACTAACTTAATACATAGTAGCAGCCCCAGCTGGGTATGGAGAAAGCATAGTCGTATTTCTGCAAGACAACCGTTATGTTTTCATATACTAACAGAGTCATTTTAACCACAGACATTTGAAACACAATTAAATGTCACCTCAGTGATTACATGATTTATGACTGAGCATGTACTGCAGTGACTGAATACTCTGAAAGCGACACCTTCACTTCAGTCTCTCTCATGCATGAAAGGAATAAACTGCTTTTTTCAAAGATGTAAATGTATCTAGGTGCAGGAGTATTCAGAGACATACTTTAGTGTGACTATATATTTTCTAGCATTTCTAGCACTGATTATGTTTTATACATATGAAGGAAATAAAAGAAGAGGCTTCTACCTTTTTTTAGCCACTGACTGAAAATCAGATAATGATGTCCTGTATTGTAGTGCTTTCCCATTTTCTCTTAGTTGCAGTTACAGTTTCGTAAAATTCCTGACTAAAAGCTTTTCAAAAACTCTGTTTTCAAGCAGTTATTTACAATTGTTTCCAATTCTATTGCATCCTCAGCTTTGGCTGGGCAACAAGGGGAAAAAAGATGGATGGCAACTAACTGGAATGAAGTGTTCTTTCTAATTACATAGTGCTAGAAATGAAAATTATTTGTTATGTTGTGACTTTAAGTCTTCATTTCAGTTCCAATAAACCTTGCATAAAAAATCCCCTTATTCTGAAAGAGATTTGTTATAGCAATGTAGCAGAACAGCTTATTAAAAGAAATAAGATGCAAAAATATATGGAGTCTCTGAGAGCATAAGACATGATTCAACAAATCTGTAATTCCTTCAAGAAATGTATCTCTAGGGAGATAAAGAAAGATTTCAATAACAGTCACTTCTCCCTCATGTCTACAGGACAGCAGGCTTTATGTTTTTGGGGCTTGTGCTTTTCAGTACTTTCCTTACAACAGCTCAGTGCGTCACGGCCTCGTGAACTTCGTGTATGTGAGGACTGTCACTGACGTTCTGCAGATGCTCTTTTTGCATTTAAAACAAGCTGGTCTTCAGGGAACGATTCCAGATGCCCAAAAGAAGTTTCTTAGAAGGTTATGTGCCCCACTCAACTTTTAATGTCTGTCTTTATTGCGGGAAAATAGCCCTTGGAGAAATTGGACACCCTGACAAGGTTTATACCTCACAGCACACAGTAACCAGGGAGTCCTTGTGGGCATTAAGTTTTGATCTGGTAATGCAATAGAGGGACAAATATGTAAAGCAAAAGAGAGAGGCAATCATTCACTGAGGATAGGTTTAGTGGGCTCCCGGTTATCCATCACTTTCTTTTGTTGTTATCTTCTAAAGGATTTGAAATATTAAAAAATTATATTAAGTCATTTTATTGTACTTTCTTCTCCAATGGATGAGTGCTACAGACTGAACCTTTACAGTTTAGGCTCCTACCACTGAGAACAACCCCAGTGTTTACCATGAGGCATTTTCCAAACCACACAAACTTATTTAATGCTTGAAGCTGCAGGAGAAAGTCCAGTGAAGCTTCAGAGCTGATTCTCTATCCCACACTGACTTTAGCAAAAAATAACCAATTTTCAGCAGATCACCGAAAGGTCTATCACTAACTCTTGGGCTGCCTCTGCCAGGTTTCAAGTCACTTTCCTGTTCTACATTTAACTTCTGGGCAATATAGTACTGCAGAACTCAGGAAGACTGAAAACATCTAAATTAGTAGGGAATAACTTGTTTTAAAAACCAAACTCTTACTCTAAGGCTAGCATCAGATATTGCTGCTTTTTTGTCTGTGTAACTTGGTGAGCAGAGGCCATGCAGAACATCCACAGCGCTGATGTACATAGGATGTATTTGTCTCTCCTCTAGAACCCTTCTGGAAACCCTTCTGGAAAAGTGTTGAAGCCTTTTTGGAGCTGAGACTCATGGTTTGCCCTGATCTGTGGTTGTTTTGGAACAATGGGTCCAAAATGCTAATTATCACACAAACTAATAATTGCAAGGCATTTTGATTCAGTGTTCTGTCTGGATCCACACCTAAAAAAAAAAACTAGGTCAAAGCAGGAGGTGCTCAGTTGCTGAAGGAAGCAATGTCAAAGTTATTCCTTTTTCATTTATTTCTGTCATTCCAGACTGAATTCCTCAGAACTTGTTTACCAGCAGTATAAGGGTTTGCATTTTCATTTCTCAGTGTAGTAAGGGGAACTTTAGCCTTTTAAATAGCATCTCAATTACAGAATTATTCTTAAAAAACTTGTCTGTTCTTCTGTTAAGAGTAGCCGATAAAATCAGTGGTGGATAGAATCAGTGATGTTTCAGTTACCTCTTAGAAAATATTAGACACTCTGAAAAAAAGTTATTTTCCAGCTTCAGGGCTGGTTTATACTAAGGGAAAGAAACATTTGCAAGATTTAAAGAAATTTACCTAAAGGCCATAATAATCTAAATTTATAATCATAAACCACTACATACATCTTCTCCATGTTTTTTCTAGTAGAAATTACCAATCCAAATTCATAGATTTGAATGATATCTGCCCAAAATGAACTCTCTTTTGACATGAAGAATATTTAAAACGTCAAGAAAAACTGCTTTAGAGAAGGAGACTATTTTGTCTTTCCAAACAGCCATCACTGTGATCAGAGATTATTTTCGTAGAATCACAAAATGTATGGGACCTCCAGCACATCGACCACACAGCACAGCTTGGTATCATCAGCAAACTTGCTGAGGGTGCCCAGGTTGGTTGAACTCTTTTAACCAGTGTTATCTAGCAGAAATGCATTTGAAGGACTAAATATGTGCCTACAGGAGATCTAATACAAAAAATGCAAAAAAAAAAAAATATTTTGATAACTCGTTGCATCTGTTTGCCATCACATTTTTGCCACGAGCAATTTTTAAAGAAGCAGTTGAATTTAAATATATCTATTCCAGGAGATGAATTTTCCACACTTTGTGAATGGTTTTACAGCTTGGTAAGGAAAATATGTATTTTGAATATGAACCCTAGTCAGTGTGAGCTGTAGTCTGAATAACTGTGAACATTTCAAAGTGAATCAATTCCAATTCTGTTATTTCCCTTTCCTCATTAAAGTCTTTACATCTTGCTTCAGACCAAGACAGATATTTTGGCAAGTTTAAAGAAGGGAGGCCAGTGCATGAAAAAAGAATATTTTTGTTCTTGTTAAAATTGTCTTGCTAAGTAAATATTGATCAGATGCTGCAAAACCCTGTGGCTGAATTCATTCCATTTGAGGAGGAGGGAGGAGGGAAGAACGGCCTCAGGCTACTGTAACTTATAAAACGATGATGAGCAAAATAGGCATGTACTGTACTTTCAGCTGGGATGCTGGTACAAAAAAAGAGAAGTTTCGAGCAAAGTCCTTTGAACCCATTAAATTCTCTCTCCCTCTTGCAGAGTTATTGATCAGACCTACTCCAGTGGCAGATGAAGGCTGCAGGGGAAAAAGCAGCTCCTCAGGCAGATCTGCTGACATTATTGGCTCTGTAAGAAACAAAGCTTCTCAGTGGTCCTGGTGGGAGGGCTGTGCAAGACCTGAGTGCCTTGTTTTGTCTTCTTAGTTCTCTTACTCCACATTTTAAAAATATGTAAAAGCTTATCAAATCTCTTCTCATACCTCACAGAGCCTTACCACATCAAATAGCTGGTTTCCAATAGCAGCTCTGAGCTATGCCAGGCTGGGATTGCTACCAGCAGCTTAGAGAAAAGGCTGGTTAAATCACTGCTCTCCGTGAAGCAGAGCAGACGTCAGCCCCTTTCCCAGCTTGGGAAGGGGGATGGCTCAGGGATCGCAGGGACAGAGGAGAGAAGCAGCATTGTAATCCCCAGCTCGTGGGGAGGTTGGTGGTGAGGCTGACCTGGGAGGCAGGAATGGAGAGGAAGCTGGGCTCTGTGTACATGCAGTGTTTCCTTAGGTCAGTCTCACGGGATTTCCTGTGATACCATCAGACAGGAGGCACGTGGAAATTAGTCTGTAAAACTGTAATTGTTTACAGGCCTGCTTATTCACCCCTCACTCATCATAGCGTAAACACTTACAATCACAATTCCCTGAATGCTATGAAACTTAGCCTGAAATACTTTGCTGTTTCTATGTCCATTTAATTGTCTGCTTCCATGCCACTTTTTCCATGCTCTGTGTGTAACTTTGGTCCCCCAGCTTTTGTGAAGGACAGAATTCTCAGCTGCTGAAGTTTGTGTTGCACACTGTGATACCTCCCTGAGGTTTATCTGCTCAAGGTCAAGCACAGATTCTCTCTAGGTGGCCTCCAAATATCTTGGAAAGTTTACAAGTTCATAAGCAAAGTCTGAGTTTCGTGTTCCTAAGGCAGGAGTGTGCTGGCATTCATCACCATTGGCTTTGGAGAAAATTGGAACTGCTAAGTGCTAAAAAGGAATATTTCCTCCATCTCTTCCAAATAGATGTGGTTAAATTCAGAAGCTTATTATACAATACACTGCAAAACTAATCTACAGCTTAATATTGAGTTACAGACAAGCAAATCAGCTTTGCTTAAAACACAACAGCACGAGCTTCAGGCATCTGTTATGTATAACAAGAAGTTAAAGGGTTTAACTTTTTCTGTTGTATATTAGTATCTCTATCTTTTTCCTTTTTTCTTTTTATTCTTACTGATGCAATTTTTGCAAAATAAAGCATTCATTTATGTCTTTGAACAAATATAAGATATTCAGAATCTGATTTTTTTTTTAACACCAGTATTATCTTGGAACATGCTAAGGAAAAAATATATTACAAATTCCTGCTGGACTTAAAGGATGGATTTATTTCCAGTGTCCTGATCTGGTTTGGTTTGTAATTTCTTAATGCTGACCAAGCTTATTTGTTTGGGCAAAAAAAAAAATCTTATTTGCTGGTTAACTGTCTCTCTGTAGCACAAATTTCATTTTGAAGGGTTCAAAAGTTCATTATCAAAATCCTGCTCCTTTGCTCACTGCAAAAGACAGGCATTACCCCATCATGAATGGGAATAGAAAAGCACTTCAGCTATACAAGTCCACGGCACAAAGTAGTTATAACAACTAACGAGTTAACATATTTGTGCTAATTTATATTGATGTTTGCTAGTGTATATCTTTGTATCAACATATGTATATTCATTTTTCTTAAACACTAAGATTTTAACTTAGGAGTTTTTTTGACTTCAGGTTTCTCCTAAAATTAGCAACTCTTGTGAAAAGGATGGCTCTTGTGAAAAGGACGGCTCTGTTTCAGTTTTTGATGTTGTTCTGAAGATGTTTAAGTTTTTAAAGTTTTAAAATCACAATTTTTCCTATGCTAAATCTTTCCATATTTGAGATCATTCCTTAATCTGGTCTGGAATTTTCTGTAACATAGTGGCAACAGTAAGAGAACACCTATACTAAATACAATTTGCAAGTGTGTAGGTAAAAATAATGGATTAAATAAGCTGGGTTTTATTGCATACAAACTACTGTTACTTGTGAAAATCTTTTATTTTTTTTCCAGTCGTGCCTTGAAAAAGAAAGCCTAGTATGAAAATAGAAAATTGCCACCTTCCAATCATAATTTTTTATGAGTTGTGCTTCCCTTTTTGCCATCTTCCTTTGAAATTCCAGTGCAGCCTTGAAAATCAGCAGCAGTGGCCCAGTGCTGCCTCTCATTGTCTCTGGGTTCCATTTGCCTACTGGCTGTGTGTTCTCTTTTTAGCCAATCAACTCTAAATTTTCTGGGGATATGATTTCATCATGATGGCACATTCCAAGTTTGCATGGATTTGGCATTTTCGAAATGCGGGGTTTTGTCTCTAATTTTTCTTCTGTTTCTGAAAGGTACATTGTTATTACTCACTGTGTTCTCAGAAATACAGCTGGAGATAGCTGCCTCTCTTGGCTTTGATAATGATTTCTCATTATATTTCATAGTTCTTTACTGACAATGACAATTGAATCAACTGATCATCTACATGGAAAAAAGTAACAAAACCAAATATGTTTTCCAGGAATTTCGTCTGTCTGTCATCTTTACGCTAAGCTAGTTTTGTTTTGAAAGAAACATTCTTCCAGTTGAGTTCTTGTACTTCATAAATCCCATGATCAATATCTAATAAATAAATAATGACATAGTATCAGATTAGCTCCAAAGAAGGATTAGTACTAGGAATAATGTCTGCAGTAACTAATCACTTGTAATTAGAAAAGAAACTGGTCTGAAACTTGGAACTCATGGAAACTGTGAAGTCCTAGACACCAGATTTCTGACAATCTAAACATGAGACCTGAATAATCCACAGGAGTCAATAAAAGTTATTGTCAAGAAAGATGTGCAACAGTGACCAAACATTGGATATCAAACAGAATATTAATAACTTCAGAAATTTCTCCAAGACAGAAACATTAAGGTTATTTTGACAGCACTATAAGCATTTTTTATGTGTTACAAGTTTTAGAAAAATCTGAGTTTTGTTGTGGGTTTGGGCCATCATACCTCCCTCAAGCCCGCTTCTGTTGAAGAAATGTAGGATCTTCTTTGGGAAAAAAAAACAGATTAAACAGAGTCAAGGTACTCTTCTTTTCCTTTCATAATTACTAGAAATTAATAGATTCTTAAATATCAAATCTGTTCTTCCCTGACAGGAGTTTAAAAAATGCAGGAAATTTGTAACTTTTCCAGTCAAGTTTTAAATTTCCTCTGACTAAAGCCCTGAAAGTGATTATCTTTTGTTTCACTGCATTAGCTTGCTTCTGTTAAAGAAGCATTTTATGGGTGCCCTTGAACCAACACGCAGTCACATCACTCTTCCTGACTGCATGGTAACGGTAGAGCTCCTTGACTTCTTTATTTTAAATACCATTTAGACAGCACAATATACAACTTGTTTTCAGCTATTATCTGATATGGAACACATACAGTAATCCCCAAGGCTGGCATCCATGTACATTTTTTATCAGTTTGAGACTCAGCATATCAGTGTTTTCTGATTGCCTTATTTTTAAGCTAAATTCAGCAAGAAATGTTCCCTGAAGATCTGAATTGTGCAGGAAGGTATTGCTTTGTTATGACAACCAAGCATCCCTTCTCACCCACATGATCCTGTCTCATTTCACATTATTGCTTTTTTTTGCCTATACTTCTTTCATTTGAAATATATAGTAAAGTTTAATATCCAGTATAAAAAAATCTTTATTTCTCTGCTTCCATTTCTTTACGCTCTGTGTGCTGCACACACCAGCCCCTTTCCATCATCTACAAACACAACAAAAAAAGATTCTCTCATAAGTGTAAAAATTATTGTCTCGTGTAGAACGGGGTTCAGTTCTGGGTCAAAGAGTGACCTTCCTGGCAATGTCACTTAGAGTCACCTGCCCACCTGGGACCACACTCTCAGCACAGAGCCACTGGCCTGTGCAGCAGAAAACACTGGGTTTGTGACTCAGGATCATGAGTGTGCTAATTACCAGCCGTCTAAATTGTTCATAACATTAGAAGAATCAAGATGGTTTGGACTCATAATTTGCAAGCTGGGTTTGCAGGCACAGAATTCAGTGTTGTTTCTAAGCTCTGGGGAGGATTTGATGCTTGTTTATGGTGCTTATGCTGGTTCTCAGATCAGCCGTAGGTGTTTGGGAGCTGGACAGTGTGAAGACATTGTAAATCTGCTGAGTTTCATAGCTTTGAATCACTGTAACTGAAAGAGAAATCTAGAGATTAATATTTTCCTTTCTTCAGAAGAAGATATCCTTAAGGCTATGCAGTGAACTGAACAAACTTATCATTACTATGTACTGAGCCATGATATAACAAGAATATCCTTAAGCTTAGAGAAATAGTTCTAGAAATGCATTGCTAGACATTATATTAGAAAGTACACATTATAATATTCATTACAATAGTAGAATGTGAACTGCATGTTATTGTAAAAGAAAATCCAATTTGCTGCCTACTGCCTTCAATTTGGTTTTGACAAGTACTCAATCTTCTGCTATATTTTGCTTTCTACATTTATCTTCCTCGGCATGTTCCGTAATGTCTGCTCAGGGCAAAAGCAATAATCTTTTCATTTAATTTAGTGAAAAAGCTCATGTATTCACTATGCTTACTAGGTACAACAATATGAAAACAAATCCCAGTTGCTAAAGATCCATTTGACAATATGAAATAGATTCTGACTTTTTAATTTAGGCATAAAACTGCAGAGGGCATATAAGGGATGCAGATTTACAGAGCTGTACCCTTTTATTTATGAGTGGTTGCAAGACAGTGATCTGCAAAAGCCCATATTATTTTACCAGTGATGGATGAACTTAAGATGGTCTAAAAATAATTTTATTTGGCCCTTGCAGAGCAGCTCTGGAAAGTATCAAACTTGTTTGGCTTTGTTAAAAATCTGAGAACTTGAGCTTACCTCAGTTTCTGCAATGAGTATTTCTTCAAAGTGGAGAATAGTTTTAATTACATTGAAGTTGGCTCCTTTGTAATTTAGCTCACTGCAAACCATGGGAAGGAGAGAGGGCAGGATTTGAGTACAAATTCAACCAAAACATAGCATTTCTGCTGAACTGTCCTTGAAGGAATACTATGTGATCAAAGGGAAACCAATCTTGCCAAAATTTTAATTGTTTTAGATCTGAGGTTTGATTTGCTTTATGTTTTTTTTCTGAATTTGGTAGAAAAATGTCAAAAGAACATGTTTTATCTTGCTCATGGTAACTTGAAGTGTGGTAAAAATGCATCCATAATTTTCTTACTAGTTTTTCCTCAGAAGGAAGTCTGATTTTTTTTGGATAAGCTCCTCAGTTTGCCTAACCAATAAACACCTCCAGTGCTTTGCTCCCCAAGTTGTGTGTCTCAGATTTTAGAAAATAAAGTTTGTAGAAATTTTTGCTATGGAGCTCACAGAATCAGGTAAGCTTACCACACTGATCTAGAAAGCCATTTTCAGCCCAATTCCTTCACCGCCTTTCAGAAATAAACAGAGAAATAAAAGGATATTAAAGTTGTCCTTTATAATGCTGTTAAACCCAATGTCTTATCCCTCCAAACAGCAAGCAGCAGCATCTTTCCTGTTCCCTCATTTATAATGAGGAATAGCTGAAGGGAACCACAGTTGGATTCATTATTTTTTCCAGGAATAACCATCAGTCTGAGTACTAGGAGCTATACCATGGCCTTATATATTAGGGACTGCTTCCAGTGATGGCTGAAAAATGACAATTATTTCTTATCTCCTCTAGCTTGAAGGAGGTAAGATAGCCTCAAGCAAAAACAACCACAGCCACATAGTTTGTGGAGCAGTTTTTGTAGAATAACATACTGCCAGAGCAAACTAGATACTTCTTAGACCTCTGAGTTTACATTTTCAGTTGGCCAAGTATATCTTTAACGTTTAGTAGAGTTTTTTTCCATAGCCAGAAACGTATTTAATTCTTCAGAACCAAACGCTGCAGGTGCTGGCTCAGTAAAATTCCTACAGATCTCAAAATTGCCGTAGGATTTGACCATCTGGAAGCTGGTCTGCAACACATCAGACTTATGATTTACTTGATACAAATGTCTGATCTCTGTTATGCACTTGTGAGCAACTTAATGTTTCTCACTAAGGCATCCAGACCCTGTGGATATGGGTGTGATTTTAGAAACTGTGGTGCCACATATGCTCTAGAGCTCAGCTCTCAGTCACTACATTTACAACCAATTGCAAGTGTTTCTGCGTGACCTGAAGATGGCTGAAACTCAGCCAGCAACTATAGAACTGTGATTCTGCAAATTGCACCAACTTGCTGCATTATCCCAAAGTTCCACCAGACTCTCTTTTGGCATAAGAGTTTCTGTAGACTCTTAGCATTTAATTTTTGGTATGTCCCAAGCTACCTCAGTTGTGACAAAGCTGAATGTCTTGTAGCTGAGCCTGATTTGTATTAGCTAGGAAAAAACTCAACCAGGTTTTGTGTCATTTAAAACACTGAAAGGCTCAAAATTTAGGAGTTCTTTCAGAGCAGAGTTGCAGAATTAGGTGCTGTATCATCACTGAGAATATTGATGAGACCAACCATTAACCTGGGGAGGAAACCCATAAACACTCAGTGCTGCCTTTCCCGCCTCCTCCCTTCCCACACATCCTTACATGAGAGCTTCCTTGAATGTGCTGGCACGGGTGACTTTCTCACTTATCCCAGTGCTACTGATGACCCTGTGTGAAAAGCAGTCAAGAGACAGGGTGCCAGGACCAGAGCACACCACATCAGTGCCTCTGTAGAGGTACAGACTGAGGAAGGCATTTTTGTATCCCCCTGGTCACAGGATAATAGAAAAGTTTAGACTTCTGCATGTTCTGAAAGTGCTGTGATATTGTTGCTCTGAGAGAGTTTTCTCCATAGCTTTATGGTTTTAAGTTTGCTGCTCCACTTTGAAGTCTAAATGATTTCATTTTCCTAGAAATTATTCAATCTATTTTTTGCATAAAGCTCTTAATCCTCAGCCAATGTGGAAATGCGCAAGAACTTCAAAACACGCTCCTTGGTGATTTAGCCTTGTATGTCTTCATTCTTCATCAGCCTGTTAACAATCCTCCTCTCATCTGCTGACTTCCTTCTCTCTTTGCTGCAAGCTTTTGCCACAGAGCGCCTCTCACAGTAATCAGTAAGTTTCATAAACTGCAATTGTGCCAGATAATTAAATAAGAACTCTATTTCAAATCAATTTAAATCCATATGACTTTCAGAAATGACAGTTGCTACACTGTAAAACCAGTAAATAAAACCCTTTTGAATACTTAAATCAATTCCAACTTTGTTTCATCTTCAGAAAGCAATTCCTGCAAATGTCAATACTGCCCTAATAGATTGGGTGATGATATCTTGTGTATGTTAGCTCCAGATCTGCGCTTGGATCAGGTCAATTAAATGACTGTAATTGTTGCTTTTCTACAGAGCACAGATGGAAGCTGGTGCTTTAGCTAAGGCTGTATTTATAGCAGTGTTTAAGTATTGCTATGGACATAACTGGATTTCTCCTGTTTATAGTGTATTGTAGATACACAGCAGCCACCATAGGTTTATCAGCTAACAGCCCATAATGCTGTATGGCTGTATAGAACAGATATTTTTGTATAGCTGGGGAGATGATTTTGATGGGGTTTTTTTATTGTTTTGTTTTCTCTAGGGTCACAGTCTGATTTCGAATGAAAGATCCTGTGCTGCACAAATTCACAGGCAGAAGTAATCCTTTTCCCTTAATCAAAGGCAGTGAGTGGAAAGAAATAATACAACAACAGGTTGCAGAGCAAATCACTGGCATAACAGAAACCATCTCCCCTGAGTCCCATCTGAGCAGCCCTATGCAGTAGAGCATCTTCAATAAACTCGATTGCTTTGTATCTTTTTTACATCTGAGAGTCTGCTGGTTTCAGTCTATGAACAGCAAATATATGTTTCACATATCCACAATGTTTGCACTAAGATAACAGCTAACATATGTTCCTGAATCATATTTGTTTAACTACCCCTAGTCATCTGAAATCCTGACTATAAAAGCAGCTGTCACAAAATTGTCCATCTCTAGATGTGTCTGGTGATAATGGTCATCTTGTCCATCCCAGCAGGTTTTGTATTAGTAATAAAGAAGAAAACCCAGGAATTAGCAGGGGCCATCGCTGTATGTAGCCAACTATTTGTCTGGCTTCAGGTGCCTGGATGATTTGCAGTTATTGAACAATAGCAATCCAAATTACTAAAATTAGTAGAAAAATACATTGTATTGTACCTTGTTCAAAACCTGCAGCTGGCAGAGACAGTTAATGAGTCTGGAGTTTACATGCAAAGCACCAGTAATGCCCTGACTGAAGTGATTAGCTGGGCCTGTAATATGCTTTTAGTAGGACTCACACTTCTTAAATCTAAATTTTCATTTCCAGATAGTATCATAATGTGCCTGTGCTTTTAGTGAGAATTGAAAATGTCACAAATTGCATTGCTTCCCAGGTGAAATTATCATTATGGGAGGGATTTGAACCACAGCTGTATAAAGGCTTGTTCAGAATGTCTGGTGGGCTCAGCAGCTCTCCCAGCTCAAACTGCGGCCTCTGAGTTAGCAAGCAGTGCTGCAGGAGGACTTTATTACAAAAATTGACAAACCAAGATTCACCGACGGTACAAGAGTGTCTGGATAAATGAATCCAAGCATGACTAACTCTGGTCGTAGTGGCAAAAGAGCCAACTGTCTAAAAGCAGAGGAAAGTAAAAGGCAATGAAAGGTAATTTGGCTGTTGTGGGATCTTTAATAAAAAAGGAGACATACACAAATGGAAAAAAAGAGCAGTTGTCTCTCAAAGGCTATCCAAATCCTCAAGGTTAAAAAGTCAGCCAGGATAAAATGCTGAGTGCATTGATATTTACTAGGGGTAAAGAAAGGAAGAAGATCTACAAATACATTGGGTGAAAAAGAGAAGAGTGAAATTAGGCAAGGTGTCGATTAATCAGGTCGTAAATGAAAAGGAGGAAGAATTCTAAGCCCCTCTTCTGTCTTTGCAAAAAGGTTAAAAATGACCAGATATTTATGTCTGTTAAGGCTATAAGAAACAGCCAAAACGGATTTAGCAAGAACTAATAGTATCAAACTGATTTGATTTTCCTCTTTGACGGAAATCTCAGGCACTAAGAGGAGAAGCAGTCAATGTGCTGAACTGGAAATTTGGATAGGGCTTAGAATCCTGTTCACTGACATGTTCATGAGCAATTGGTGGAAATACAGGCAGGAGAAAATGCCCTTAAGGTGTAGCGGAACAGTCAGTTTAGGAAACTATAATTGAACATCAATTGCCTATAGATCTTTCAAGTTTCTGGAAAGGTCTTTTCATTTTAACATATTTCCCCTTTTCCTTTTCCCCCTTCTCTTTTTCTTTTGCCAGTGAATTAAGTAAGATGTGGCTTAGGAACTGCTTTCTTTACATTTCTTTTCTTTGTAAGTAAAATTTTCCTAAGGTTTGAAGTGCTCAGCACAGTGACTGAAAAGATACAGAAATTTTATGTTCTCTTTCTTCAGTATCAAGAGAGAATAAGGAAGAGAGAATAGGAGAATAAGGGAGAGAATAAGGAAACCAGGGTTTCCCTGCATAAGTGTATTAGATCTTAGGGTTATGGGTTTGGGGTGTTTTTTAAAGCATATTAAATTTATTAAATTTATTACTCTCCTGCCAAATAATATGATGTAAAAAATTTAGTTTATTTTTTTCCTACAGAGTTCTAATAAACAGATTAGAGGAGGCCAGATCAGTGGGTAAAGAAAGTTGACACTGATTTGTTGTTTCAACAAATGAGCTGAAGGGAAGTTGATGCACAGCTCAGAGTAGCAGGAGGAGTCCTGCTATTCCACATGTCACTCAGGAAAAAAAGTTCTCATGCAGAAATTTTCCCATTACATGATTTGTGTTAGTATTCCTGTCAACACACATAACTGCTGAATAACAAAGATTAACATGCCTATGGCCACAAATAAGCTTTTCGTTTTCTTATTTTTGAGCTTCTCATATCTGTGATTAATAATTTGTCAGAAGGCTCAAATTCTAGACTCAGAATGCTAAATACATTAGTAATTAGAGCTCTGCAAAGTGACATTGTAAACAGAATAGCCAATGAGCTTCCAGATTTGCTCTAAAATACAAACAACCTCTGAAGGAGGAGGGGACAAAGCGATGTAGGACAGAGGGAAGAGGAAATGTCTGTGTCCAGAGATTAAGTTTTGAGTAAAAATAATAAATTCTCTAAATAAGTTGCAGTTACCTTTGAAAATGATAATTTAGGAATAATTAAAAACTACCAAGAGTTGTAGAACCAATATCAGCATCCACTGATACTTAGGAGTTCTGTAAATCAGTATTTTTCAGAATTTTTATTTATCAAACAGTGGTAAATCTTTTCAGGGAAGAAAAAAAGCCAACCGCTCGACAGGGCCAGTGTTACTGCAATGGTTTCATTTATAACTGAAAATTATGCAAAGCTTTGGATAATCACTCCTGCTTTTATTTCCCTTACTGGCTGGTCATTTCTTTGCGTACATGGCAACACACGCAGCTGTTCTATTTTCTCTCTCTTTTTTTCTTTCTTAGGGAGGGGGGTATGTCTTAGATGCTTCACAGCCACCATCTGATCTGTTGAAGCTGCCATGACCACGGGACATGACAGAGAAACACTGCTGATACCTTGATGCATTAACTTCTACGTCTGGTGCTTCTCTAATTTAGATGTGAGCTCTCAGCCCGGTCGTACACCAGTTGAGAAAAAACCCAAAGCTAAAATATAAAAATAGAACAGATAAACAATATGGAGTCTTTGGGACTTAGCTAAATAAACATTTCAGCTAGTCCTGGCTCTATAGCTTTTCCCCCTTTGTCCTGTTGGTGAGGCATTCAGTGCATTTTTTACTTGGTTTATTTTCAAATTAAAGAAACCACAGCTGGCATTGGTGTCTTGGTCAGCACTTTTCTTTTCTGAACAGTTGCCAGGTTCAGGTTAGACTTGGACATTTTTCTGAGCTCCCTTGGCTGCAGAAAAGATGGGTGGAGGTTCAGATCCATGCAGTGCATACCTTTTGCTTTGGCTTCTGGAGAGAGCTAAAACGTCTTTCCCTGATTTTTGCAGAGGATCCTGCAGTGCTGATTATTGTCCCAGTCTCTGGGAAAGCAGCTGCGGTGTGCCAGCACACTGTAAATTTCAAAGAGGGTGTGGACAGCCCTCCCTCCTGCTGAGAGCCTCTATAAAAATAACTTGACCTCGGGGGATTTACCCAGCAGGCCTTGGGGAAAATGAGCAGAGTCTCCGATTATTAACATGAGGATGTCAAGTGTATCATTGTACATCAATGTAGTTGCTATTGCTGCAATCAAGGCAAGACAGCAAGGAAAATTAGGAGAAAAAAACTCTTTCCAACTACTTCAGCCTTACTGCCCACATTAGAAAAACAAAAACAAGCAAAACCCAGTCTGTGACATCCTTGCAGTGTCATGTAACTTAAATGCTGATATTTCTTTCAAAGGTTTGATCCTTGTGTAGAGTGTAAGAAGCGAAAATATTCTACTGTTTATACAGCTCAAATTGCCTCATTCTACTTTTCTTGCACCTTTATAAAAGCTAGAATTGTTTTTATATGTGTGGTGCATTGGAAGAGTATTTAGTATGCAGTATTACAAAAAGATATAAACTCTCTTCTGTGAACTTTAATAATATGCTTCACATTAATATTTTCATATGCATGCACAGGTAATACATCTATCTGACGCACAGTGCACTACTTGTGCAACATCAACATGATTGAATACTGCCTTTACCAGTAAATGCAGAGATTAGGAAGTTACTGGAAAGAAGTCACGGAAAGTTTAGAGACTGACTTCCAACAGGATTTGGAAAAAGAAGTTCTTAATAGATTGTTCTGTATTTAAATGCAAACACTTTTGCACACATTTTTGTGTAGCCACACATGCTTAAGGACGTGCTCTGGGTTGTCTGAGAAATGGAATTCTGTTTGCTCTGGATGACCTGTTTAGGTGACAAAGAAAGGTATTCCAAGAGTGCTTGGAATGCTAAGATTCAAGAAATATTTTTTGCAACTACTGATACGGACTACGGTATAATGCACAAGTAAAAGAAGCAGCACTCATTTAGATTGCTCTCCAATGCTTAGTTTTCATTTCTCTGGAGGATTTTTCATGTATGTCTGTGTGTCTACATTTCTTGAAACTGTTGCCTAATTACTGATGGGTTGAACAGAGGGAAGTTCCCTCAGCGTCCTGAGTTAATCTCAGCAGCATTAGAGCAGCTGATCAGTTAGAGGAGAGAGGCCCTGCCAGTGCCTTCCCTGGGGCAACGGCTGAATGTTGACATCAATTCTTACCAGATATCAGAAACGAAGACAACGTTTCTGAAAATGCCCCCACTGTAGGAGAGGCCTCTGCCAGAGCCAGCACCCAAAGCAGTTAACCATGGAACACAAGTCTGAAAGAAACCAGGCTGGGAAATGGAGCCTGTTAGATTTATTTTGGGTGTTGGGGTCTTCGATTTCTGCTTGTGTCTTCATAGAAATTGGTTTCGTTTCCATGCTATGTAAGACAGAAGGTCAGATCTGCACTTGTTTACTGCCTCTGCAAAACCATGTATTTTGAATGGACATAAAACATCAATTTTTGTATCTTTGTTTTTCCCCTGTGGCCAGTTATTATAAGGAATTGCTCAAAAAGAAAAAGAAAGCAGGTGAAGTGTATATTTTGTTAGAGTTTACAGGTAGAGAGGCATGCCAGTCAAGTATGGATAGAGTTTACTACGAGGTCAGCGGCAGGCAAAAATATTCTCAGTGCTCAATTATGTTTTCAGTTATAGATAAATTTCTTGCAGCAGTTGTGTGAATTGGTGCACGTTCTCTTGGAAGAAAGAGCAGTAAAACTGAGAGTAGCAAAACCTGACATGTGGCCACATTATTTGTAGGAACTGCTTGTTGTACATCCAGTTCTGGACATCTAGTGTGGAAGATGTGAATATTCATTTGAGGATCACCCCTTCATTTAGTGGACAATAGGAGCTACCTGGTAGCTATAACAGAGCTGAGTTGACCAGTGTGTATATAAATAGATATGTCCACAGGTAATCACTGGTTTCAAGTTGAAATTTTAAGTCCTGGCAATAATGATGAAAAAACTTTTGAATCCATCTAATTCTGGACTAGTTGGGATGCTTACACCAGGTAGAGACGATTTGTTGTGAAAGTCAGGGCTACTTGCAAGGTTTGTTCCATGATAGGCTTCCTGTCAAGAGAGAGGGACGATGGCACGTCTGCGTGGGGTGCACAGGACAGTCACTGCTGAGCTGCTCAGCGAAGTGCATGTTGAGTTGGGGTGTTCCAGAACTAATGTATGCTGAGACTTCCATATCCAACCTGCCAAATCATTACAAATATACCTTGAATTTCATGAATTTCAATAAAAGGAAATGCAAAGACCTGCGTTCACAGCCTCACAGACTAAGAAGGGATTGTTCTCTATGAAAGATAAAGAAGGTTTGTAGTTACTTTTGTATCTTTAAACCCTGATTCAGCTCTGAAAATAATCTGTTTGAAATACTGTGTTATACCAGGCCACTGACTCTTCTGCATTCCTTGAGTTATCTCTTAACTTTCAAAGCTGCTATCCCATTCCCATCTCGTCTGACTGAAATGTCATCAGCTCCATTTTTGTCTCTTTTTTACCTTCTAGCAAAGGATTTGAAGTTCACACTAAGTATATTTTATATTCATAACCTTAGTCAGCTTTAGGGTGTATGACCTGTCATCGCATAAAATACTTTTTATATCTCTGTATCCAGTGGGGCTGCTTGGTTTTGTTCTCATATTAAGAATTTTGAACTTCAGCCATGTGTGAGTTTTGGAGATCCTGTAGAGAGGGAAGGACATTTGAGCTGTTGCTGTCCTGGCTTTCCCTCAGACTCTGACCAGGACTAACCACAGTCACAGGCGTTGACTCAAGGACTCAAGTTGTTTTCAGGCTGACACCTCTGAATCCTTGGCTGACTTTAAGAAGTATGTAGGATAACTTTAAAAACTACCCAAAAGAGTTAATTCTGCTTATTATGGGATCTCACTTGAATGGGAAGATTTTTTATAATTGTTGAACTGAGAAAAAGGTTCAATCGCCTATCAAATACATTGAATAAAAGATTCCAAATTATATCTAGGAATAATGAGAATAGCTTTCATATGCTCCAGCTTTGAATAAATAATTTCACTGTGGTTTGTGACTGAATTATTTTCTTAGGTTAGGAATAAACAATGATTTTGTCAATAAATTGTCAGCAGTTGAGTCTTACTCATCAAAAGCACCATCATTTTGAGAAAGCTGAACCAATGAACTCTTAAACTTTGAATAATCCAGCATTTTACTCCTCTCATATATTCAAGCTTTACAAATGGCTAGAGGTTTTTGCTGGTGGATAATAGTGTATTCATGGAAAAAAATTCTCAGCTGCCCCTTGAAATGTCATTCCCTCTTTTTTTAAACTGTATAAAGACTCAGATTTCTATAAATGAACTTGCATTTCTCATTTTAAGAGTTTTTTGACTGACTTTTTCTGAAAACAAAGATTTGTGTTAAAGATGAAAAAAACCAGCTGTCAACTAGTATACATCCGGTCTTACTCAAATCAAAACTTCCTTGTATCTTAATTCCTAAGGAGTATTAGAAGTACTTGTATATGCCATCACACAAGCACATATTGTGTGTTATACTGGCCAGTTATCTTTTATTTCTCTTAAATCAAACGTGCCAAATGAACACCCAGTAACATTGGAGCTGCAGGATACATTTACAGGGCTAAAAGTGAGTATTCTTGTAAAGAACTAGGAACCATTTTGCATTGATCAGACACTTTTGATCCAATAACAGAACACAGATCCAGCTATTCCAGCATAGGCAGTGAATATGCATTGCCTTTAATTGAATTACACATTACGAAGAAGATGAAAATATGGAATCATTATGAAATTATCCCAGAACTATTTTGAAGACAGTTTGAGCAGCAAATTTCTGATGTACTCTTGCAAAAGGAGAGGGTTTTTTGTTAAATGCTTTTAATTGCTTTCTCTTTTTAAATTTTAAAAATATTTCAAATCTCTTAAAATATTTAATTTTGTTTTGTATCAAATCAACCTGTGTTTAACTCAGTATTGTTCTACAGCTAGAGACAATGTGATTATTATATTGTTTCCCATCTCACCTTTCAGATGTAGATACATTTATAGGAGACTATGCCCCATTGCTCATTCTAGATTCTGATTTCTATACTGGGAAAAAAGCAAGTATTACCGTATTTCAACATGTTTGTCAGTGGCCTTGGAATGAGCAGTGCTGTGGTGTTATTTACTGTTATCAGAGATTTAAGGCAGAATGATCGAGAATAATTACAGAAGGATTTCCTAAGACTGGTGACTGGGCACTAAAATAGTGAAATTCAGCGTAGATGAACATAAAGTGACACAGGGGAAGAAAACAGCTTGAGCTTCACCTACAAAATTATGATCTCTGGGATTATTAATTGTCAAGAGCAAGACCTTGGGATAGTTATAGATAGTGCTGGTGAAAAGCATCAGCTCGGTGTCTGGTGAGTGTCCAGAAGAAATCACCTTTTAGGAATTATTAGGGAAAGAATAGAAAATAAACAAATCTTATATCTCCGTATAAATACATTGTTCATCAACACTGTGAATGCCTTGTACTTTTCTGATGTCTCTCCCATCTCAGAAGGCTTATTTTGGAATTTAAAAGCTTTAAAGAAAGGAACTAAAGATGATGAAATGACTTGTGTATATAAAATTGCTAAGTGTGCTGGAACTTTTTGTTGTAAAGGAGACAATTTAGAGGGAGAATTTAAACATATTTGTATTTAGAGTATAAATTTTTAATTAGTCTATAAATACAAATATATTTAATATGACATTTGAAATTCCTAATTTTCTTGTCCTTTTCTGTGACTGTTTACATTTTCTTTATGGAAACATACTTTTAAGGGAAAGATATTTAACTGTGATCTAACTTGAGGACTTTGTGTGGTGTAGATTATTCTTTAGCAGAAGTCAATGGTAAAATCCAGTTAGATTAGAGACTGGAATATATAAATATACTTCCGTGTGGTAAAAATTCATTTAAAATATCAGATGAAATCCTGTTCATTACAGTCAGGCAACATTAGTACTTACTTCAAGGGGACTGCTCATTTGAATAAGAACATTATCCATAATCAGCAAGTCCTTTCAAAGCTTGGATCGATGCCAGGCTAAAAGTTCTCCATTCTTATCTCTTGGAGCCAAAGGAAGAAATGAAAAGAGAGGAAAGAACTACAATAGATGTTCTTATCCGCTGGCTTAATCAAGTAAGCACTTATCACTCCATTTCGTTTGAAAAGAGAAGAAAAACCTCACTTTTTGAATCTTCTGACCTTGCACATTAGACAGGCTGGCCTGTTGTATGACAGGCTCAGAAGATAACCTTCTGGTTTCCTTTCCTGAGTTAAAGGACACAGGGGAAAGGAGAGAGAACCAGGGTGGTATTTACTCTAAGAAAGAGGGCACACTGATAGGAAGTGCACTGACTAATGTGAGAAAGGAGGAAATCTGTTACTCCACTTTCCTGGAGCTCTGGTTCATGGCATTATATGGAAGGGTGTCGGTAGTACCCGTGAGAGAACACTGTGATCGTGGTACAAAGAGCTTCTTTTTATCCAGGCACAGCACATGCAAATGGGAGGAGAAGCAGAACCTTTCCAGTCTTTTCTGACCCTCTACCAGTCTTCCTCAACCTCCTAAGTGGTTTTACCTTCTGTGCAGGGAAAAATGTAAAAATACAATTAAAATGAGGTTTATAAATTTAATATGCAGGATATATGTGTGTGTGTTTTTAGGAGAAAATTAATTGTGTGTGTTTTTAGGAGAAAATTAATTGTGTGTGTTTTTAAGAGAAAATTAATGTTCCCTGCAGGCTACATAGAGGCACTGCTGGTGGCAGGGAAGTCGTAGCACCGTGAAGTGCATTCATATATATCCCCACACTTCCAGTTGCTAAACCTATGCTGTCTGAATGCTTTATAGAGAATTGGAAGGAAAAAATTCAAATAAATCCTTTTTCTTTGTCCTTTAAGCTGCACAGAAATATCAAACTGCATTTTGACCTTATCTATCTACGTTCATTTTGTTTTACTCTTCTGTGTAATTGAGGTGATAACCTCAGCCCTAAACACCCCTTGCATTTCCATCTTTTCAATTTCCTCTCCCTTTTTCCATACCTCAGTTACTGAAGGGTTTTGTGGCAGAGAGTAATTTTAATTCCACTGTGCTTTGAATGACCTCAGAGCTCAAATACCTGTGCAACTTTATAGTATTTCCCTTGCAGCAAATAAATGCTGCATGGAAAGCTCCCTGCATGATTCAACGTTATAGAAAAAAAAATGTTTAGATCAAAAGTGTTTTGCAAGGATTTAGTGAACTAGTTGGCAGAAGTGTTCCTGGGAGCCAGGAGAAGTGAAGGGGACAAGAAAAGAGATCTGTACCAACTGAGAGGATGGCAGAAGTACTGGAAAGAAAACAAGACTTGGAACCTCGCCACTGTTGATAAAATAGAGAAAAAAATTATGGTTGTGATTTCTGCATATCTATCAAAATATTTGCCCAAAATGTTGCCTAGAGAAACAAGCAATTTTTCACACCTACAGATGATTCAAGCTGAAGTAGGTACATTTTTTAGTATTTTACACTAAAACTTTCCTCCCTGACCTAATCCCAAAATAATTTCTCCTAACAAATTCATCACAGAATCACAGAATCACCAGGTTGGAAGAGACCTTCAAGATCATCGAGTCCAACCCATGTCCCAACACCTCATCTAAACCATGGCACCAAGTGCCACATCCAATCTCTTTTTAAACACATCCAGGGATGGTGACTCCACCACCTCCCTGGGCAGACCATTCCAGTACTTTATCACTCTTCCTGTAAAAAACTTCTTCCTAATATCCAACCTATATTTTCCTTGGCACAGCTTAAGACTGTGTCCTCTTGTTCTGTCAGTTGTTGCCTGCAGAAAGAGACCAACCCCCACCTGACTACAACCACCTTTCAGGGAGTTGTAGAGAGTGATAAGGTCACCTCTGAGTCTCCTTTTCTCCAGGCTAAACAACCCCAGCTCCCTCAATCGTTCCTCACAGGGCTTGTGCTCCAAGCCCCTCACCAGCCTGGTTGCCCTCCTCTGGACGTGTTCCAGTGTCTCCACGTCCTTCCTGAACTGAGGGGCCCAGAACTGGGCACAGCACTCAAGGTGTGGCCTCACCAGTGCAGAGTACAGGGGAGGAATGACTGCCCTGGTCCTGCTGGCCACACCATTCTTGATCCAGGCCAGGATGCTGTTGGCCTTCTTGGCCACCAGGGCACACTGCTGGCTCATGTTCAGTCGGCTGTCGACCAGAACCCCCAGGTCCCTTTCCACCTGGGCACTGTCCAGCCCCTCTGTCCCAGCCTATAGCGTTGCAGAGGGTTATTGTGGCCAAAATGCAGGACTCGGCACTTGGACTTATTGAACTTCATCAGCTTCAAGCTTTAGAGTCTACTGTAATCATTGAGTCTGTCTTTTATTATATCACAGGTTAAATACTTCTGGTATCAGTGTTACAACATCTACCTAGAAATTCAGAATTAAAAATTTGAAGTTCTGAAAAGTCTATTCCTTTTGATAAAATATTCTAAAAATTTTTACCTCTTTAAGTTAAAAGGATGTAGCATTTTCTAAATGGACCTTTAATTTCCAGACTTTCTCTTGGCTCTTTTATATCTTTTCAGATCCAAATGTCTCTCTCCAAGAAATTAACCAAATTATCATGAAAATAGATTATTATGATTGAATTTCTTTTAAGTTCCCTATGTTGTGTCACTTCCTTACTCTACTCTCTCTCCCCAGATAATAATATATTTTATGAGATGGGTATTTAGACTTAAATTAGATGGTTTTCATTGGTCCCTTTTCCAAAATACCTGAACAGAATATAAGGCCAAAATAGACATACAATTGCAGAGGAAATATGAAAATTATCACAACAAATCAGTTTGCTGGAAAGAGTCTTTCCTCTCTTTACTTATATCCATTTTTAAATGGCAGCAAAAATACAGAAATCAGTTGAGTTTGTTGGTTTCAGACCAGAATGGTGGGGTTTATTTTCACCATGTCATAATGGATTCAAGTTTCTCTGGTTTGTATTCAGGAAAAAAGGACTGTGTGGCATTGGACATTGTGCTTCTTTTGTTGATTTGGAAGCATTGCTGTTCATCTGAGAACACCTTGAAATGGAACCCAACCTGCAGCTTGAACACTAAGCCTGAGGCAGTTATGTTAGAATTATATTTACAGAATTAAAACAGGTAAGGAGAAACAAATAATGATTAATTGTGGTGTTTTCTTGACTCCCAGTTCTACATCTTATATTGTTTTATACATTTCTGCTAAATTCTCATCCCAGAAGGCTGTTGAACACAGCCTTTCAAAACCTCTCCATACTGCTAATGTTGGACTTTCTTTCAAGTTGTTTTTAGGAAACCCAGTCCTCTCCACCCATAACTTAATGGGAAAGAACAAAGCAAAACAATGCACATGTATTAATTCTGTCTCTCAGAACAAGCTTTAGAAGTTGACTTGTGAAAACCTGCAACCTTTTCTCTCTCTTTTAAATGCTATTTCTTGCAGACTAAGTTAATTTGGGTTTTTTAGCCTGAAAAGTTCTTTCCATGGCTGAATGAAAAAGCAGTTTTGGAGAAATTGGATATAAGTTATTGTTTCACAGCAGGGTAGTTCTTTCTCTCATTTTCCCTTGCTGGTGCTGAGGTTTGGGTCCTGTTTTTTCTTTGTCTTTTCCTTACAAAGTCTCTCAAGGTTTTTCAGTGACTTTGAGGTTGAAGCTTTGGTTAATGCTGGGAAAAGCATAAAAATGCGTTGCTGCAAATGGTATTACTGTGTAAACAAGTGGTCTCTCTGTTACCATTTAGTGACAGCTGGTGTGGCAGTGTTTTTTAGTCATATTTCCTAGAAAATTTCCTTTGCAAAATATTTTTTTTTCTATTGCTTGAAAATGTCTCAAGCTTATTGCTTGGATGTGTCCTGACCTCTGTCCTGGGATTAATTCCATTTTGAGCATCTCCTACATCTCACACAGTTTAGAAGCCAGCTGATGAAATTTCCTGGAATTTTTTCAGATCAACTGCTTCAGCTCGTAGTGTTCAAAGGCATGGGCTTTAATTTTCTTTCTGGATTCCTAGCAAATTGACTCGGATTTTTGTGAATCGATCCATTACCCGTGACTGCCTTGGGGATATCAGTCCTTGCTGTATGAAATTTCATAGAGCTAGAGCTTGCTATTCTAAATTCAGTTTATACAAATTATATTATTTAATACTTCTGTTCTTACTTCATGGCCAACACTTTACAAGCTGAAGTCATCTCTGTCTAGGCTGTTTGGCATCCTACTCAGAAAAAGGGACATTTGAGAAAGAAAGCCATCACAGCTGAGCAGGCTGCAGAAAATCAGTGCCCTAAACTTTGCTGAAAGCCGGGAGATAAGGGGGAGATATTCCCTGAATTGTTAATGCCACTAACTCTAGTTTCATCCTCACCGAGGAGCTGAGCTTGTAACAGATAAGCAGGTATATCTGTGTAGGGACAAAACCACCTCATGCATTACTGCTTCTTTAACACATCCAGAAGGAAAACCAAGACTGAATGGGAGAAGCAGAGGAGGAGGAGGATGGCAGAACACTTGCTCAGTTTTATTTAGTCAGAAAAGGGAAGAGCCTCACAGATTTGATGGAGCACCTTTTACCAGACCAATAAAAGTTATGGACTTTCTTGTAGAGAAAAACTAATAACTGACACATCCTAAGGACAGAGCTGATCAGCCAGATCAGAATCATTGTTAGTCAAGTCATCTTATCACATTTATTTAAAATTTTCTTTTTTGCTTGGCTGAAAGAGGGGGAAGAGCACCTTTCCTGGAGTCTTCCATTTTCTTACTCAAGTTATGTACACTTGCAAAAGCTTTTGAGCTCCTACTTGTTTTCTCTTTGTTGGTACAGTGTTGATTTGAGAAGTTTCCTTTATTCCACATAAAATTGTTATTTTCAATTACTTATTTAAAACACTTTCAGGATCATTTTATGAGATCACCAAATGTCTGGACTCCAGAAGGTTTATAAATCTCTGTGAGGCTCTCAGTCTTTTCAGAGGTATAATTGCAGATGGGCCCATCTGTTCCCGTTTCATTTTCATCTTCCACGTTTATCTACCTCTTTTATATTTGGCAGGATATGGATGACAGAGGGGTTCAGCAACTGGTGTAAAGGTGGTAGTGCTTGATATTGTCAAGTCTGAAGAAAATACACCAAATCTTGAAACTTGAAAAATATGTTGTAATAAATAAGTGAATAACTTCAAATTCAGAGTTTGTGGACAAAAATTATGAAAAGCTACAAACCCAACAGAAGTCACAAAGATAAATTCATATATAATTTATTTACAGGATAATATGTGTTTTTTTCAAAGGAGGTAAATAGTAGCACCATTAATGCAGTTGTAAAATAGGAAACGAGAGGAATTCTCAACAGAGCTCTTGGAAAATTTTAGTAGTCTGGAAAACTTCTTCCTACTGTCTTAGATCAGGCATGACACAATGTTTGTGCAAGTAACACACTTGTAGGTCCCCTATATATTTATCAGTATAAAATATTCTTAAATTGGCTCATACAGTTTAAGCTCTGAGGGGTGGTTTGATTGGGTTTTTTTGTAAAGATCTTCAACTAAATCCCCACCTTGGACAATAGAAAAAAAACAATTGAGAGAAAAGGCAAAGTAGTTGCTGAGAAACCTCTCAAATTCACCTGCCTTTGAGGCCTGCCATGGGTTGAACATCCTCTGGTACCTTTTTGCTCACTAATTAACGTTGACAGGGCCTCACTGGTCATTCAAAGGCTCTGAGTGTCACTGTGCTCTTGGTGTGGGCGCTCTCAGGGCCAGGGTGATCCTCTCCTGTGCCCCTTGCAAGAGCTGCTGCAGCTGGAATGGAGCCAGAGGGCAACAGTGCCTGGTCTGCATGGGAGAGAGAGGGGTAGAAGTTAGCAAGCGAGGAATAGGAAAGAATCTCTGTCTCTCGGGTGACAGAACACCTGGGAACCGCTTCTCCAGAAGTGGCTGACTGGTTTAGCAACCCAAGATATTTCCAGTATCCTGCCTTAAATGTCCAGCAGACAATCGGGGGAGCCAAAGAATTTATACAAATGTAGTTTTCTTTATTCCAGCCTAGGATCAGACTCACATCACTCAAATAAGCTCTATCAGAAAGTTTTATTCAGACTACCCTGAAAAAGCAGACTTGTCATACAGGACATAGCCCATAAATTTCCTCACTTTGTACATACATCTACATTTATATCTAGTTGGCACAGGTTATATGTGAAACCAGCAAATATCCTGTGACCTTTCAGTTTTGATAACCAAATTACTCATGAATGACAGAACCTTTAGCACATTATTAGCCATCCAATAAAATGTGTCTTCCTCATGTGACACATAATATATCTTTGGGGGGTGGAGCACCTTTCTAACTTTGCAGTCTTCAATATTGCCATAAAATGTAAAATAGCTGTTCTTGGAACACAGGCACACTGGTGGGGAAATTCTAGGCAAGGAGTCCAAAGTACCAAACCCTCTCTCAGCTGATGACAGCAGGGGGGGAGGTTTGCTTGTTTCTCTTTTCAAGGTATTCTGGCACAACCTGTTCCAAGCTGCAAAGGGAGGCAGATCAGCAGATGGAATGTAGGTGAAGCAGGTCCATGACATGATCCATCAGTTGAATGTTATAACCTCCTTAAAGGATTATTTACCTTTTTTATGCTGCCAAAAAAATAAAAATCCAATTTCACTCATTTCTCTGTAGTTTCTGACTTTGAGAGACCTCATATCAGTTGGGTACAGTATCAGTACTGTCCCTATTTTACAGGCTAGGATGTGATGCACGGAGATTATTGCCATGTCCAGTTACATGAGAGCTGAGTGACTTCTGTGAGGCCTTGGTGCTGTTATGGTGAACTTCCCAGATACTGGGGCAATATCCTGGGCTAAGGTTAGGCCCTTTTTATGTTCATCTTGGGCTAATAGTCCTGCACTCCTTTTTTAGCAAGGAACAGTGACAACAGCCTTGGTAGGTCTGAAACAGGTGTGATTTTCTCATCGTTCAAATTCATCATTCAGTTTAGGAAACTTCAGTTCACGCTTGCAGAAGGGCGTTCTGTGAAAAATATTGCTGTCTATTTGTTTCTCAAATATCCACTCCTTGGCCAACATTTGGACCAAAGTGCTGGGCTCTGTACCTTTATCAGACCCATAAGGACTGTTCTGGTGTCCTTATGCAGGGATTGACTAAACTGTGCCAGTCGGTGTGCTGTGCACTGCGGTGCCCTGGCACACACGCTGCAGGACGTTACTGCGTTACTCTGCTAAGCTCTGCAGCTCTGCCCTGTCTCAAGGGCTGCAGTTCTCACATCACACAGCTCTCTGATCAGAATGAACGATCCTCTGAAGTACATTTACAGGCATTTTCTGCTTGCAATATCTATTTAGGTGTGTGCACAGTCCTCAGCATCTTATAGCATTTTTTTTTTCGGATTATTTTTACTACCTAGCCTCCTTTATAGGTACAGAATGGAAATAAAAGACATCTGCTTGAGGGCAATAAAAGACGTCTGCTTGAAGACTGTCATGAGTCAGATCCCAATTCAGTATTTCAGAGTCTTACTCTGGTCACCCATCCACTTGTCTCAGAGTGAATTGCCCTTCCTTCTCTCTCCTAGATCACTGGAGTGCCTCATTCTTGCAAATCTGTTTCCACTGTATTCTGCAAGCTTGAACATACAAAATATTAAATTAGATTGGTAAAAAAGAAATAAAATCACCAAAAAAATACCTCTTCTTTTCAAGGAGTCCTATCAAGAATCTCTTGTTTTCAAGGAGAGACTAGTTATTCTGAAATACCAACCTAATTTCATGAGAATTTTCTTTCTCGTGAGTGGTTTCCAATTAATGCACAATATCACTGTCCCATGCAGCATTTAACCTCTCACTAATTGCCACTAATGACACATAACTGCATCAATAATTTTTGTAATAGATTGAGTGATGGTTTTAACACAATTCCTGAAGTAGCTCTCTCCCACTTCTTTATCACAGAAAGATGATAAAATACATGCAATGTTTCTAACTGATGACCTTTTCGGTTTTTGAGTTGGCTGATTATTTGAAGGCAGTGTTCTTGATCTTAACATATTAGAACGCATTGCACTCAATACAGACATTTGACATCCTTTATAGAGCACCTGTCTCACAATCTCCTTTTCTTCCCTGTAGCAATGGCTTTGTGCCTTCTGTGCTTGTTAGAAGCCAGACTGAGGCCCTTACATGCATTGGTAATTTGTTGGGATTCAAGATGAGAAATATTAATTAATTTGGCAAAGACCCCTGTTTTTCTGTCATGTGCTAGAGTAAAAATTAAATAATAAACAGGCTCTTTCTAATGGAATGAGATTATTGGAAATTATTATCAACGTGCAAAAAGGATGTCTAAATTGAAAGAGTAGGTCTCAGGTGCTTCTATAAGGCAACACCAATTACAGTGTTAAAATCTCCATGATTACCTCTGTTTCTGAGAAGATCAAATGCACCGAGAAGATGCTTGGACTTAGCCTGAAAGGTAGTACAGATTTTTTATTTTTACAGTTAACAAAAGAAGATTTGAACATATACTTTTAAAGATGTATAAATTTTTTCATTGAATTTATTCATTCTACATTAACAGTTAACAGAGATGCCAGTTCATTGACATCTCCCATGTTTCTGTGTAATGAAAATCCAGCTGTGAAATTTCAGGCTCCTGAATGCTGCCCTAATGGGCACCATTTAATTAAATGGTCCCTGCAACTCTGTCAGTGATCCATGTGCTGCAGGCCCTTTCCGTCTGGCAGTCTGCAGAGCAATAGAATGAGAATTACAGAATAAAATGCACAATTTTCTGCTCTGAAAGCTTGGGGTTTTTACATTGGTCAGAAAAGTTTTGCCGTGCAGAATCCAGGACTGTCAGTTCTGGTCCTCTCCGCTGGAGGACAGTCTGCTGTAACATCCTGCTCCCTGCTCTGGCATCAGTGCTGGGCTGGAAGGAATCTGCCTCGAGTTCCTTCAAGGAAGGGAAAAACATTACCAGTCCTACAACAGAGTTCTGAGGTTCAAGCCAGAGGCATTATAGGCATATTTAAGGTTTTCCACAAAGGCAAAGCGAGTGCCTTCTCCAGCCTTACATCTTTTCCATGATACCTGGTAATGGAAAATATCAGTAAAAATAAGAATCTGGCCATGAAATCCAGGAAAGCAAACATCTCTGTAGAATCTGGGCAGATTTATAGAGAAACTATCCAGGGGTTGGCTGGCCAGTAAAGTACTGAGAAGGGAAAATTATCCTTTCTGCTAAAACTGCAAGGAAATCTGAGGGAACTGAGAAAGAATTGAAGACAGAGATGTAGCTAAATACACTGTAAAAAAACCTCTGTTTTCTTCAAGGTCCTAATTCATCTCAAACTAATAAGAAAGAAATTCACAGGCTTGATAAAATTGGATCTATCACAAGGACATTGCAACTTATTGCCTAATGGTGTTTGCTTTAATTGTCAGCTGAGTTGTAATTCTCCTTACAGAGCCCAGTCAGTCCCTGTCCCAAACCTGCAGAATTGGATGGAGTCTTGTACCCAAGAGTCTGTTGAGTATGAGGAGCCTATTTTTTTTTTTTTAAGTATGGTTTTTTTGAGGGGTTTTGGCTTGTAAAGAATAACAAAAGAATAACATTTGATGTGCATGAGTGCACATTGAAATATTTCATTCTCATCAAACAACTTTCCTTACAGTTTTTTCCTGCAGCATATATGCATGCAAGAGATTGAGGGTTCTCACTGTAATTCATAAAACACCATGGGGATATGCTCAACTTTGTAGCCTGCCTAGATAAAGGATAGTATAATGGTTGAATTAGTTGTATTTTAGGGATCAACACACTTGAGTTCAAACATTAATGCAGATTTCCTCTCTGACCTTGAGTAAATCACATGTAATCTCAGGCTCCATTTCCTTGCCTGCAAGCTGAGGGTGCTGTTCTGCTTGATAGGCAAGAACTGTAACCACTGTGAGGTATTTTTATAATGGAAACCATGAGTATCCAGATACTCAAACCTGTTCACAGCCTAACAAACGGGGGATGCTTATGGACTCTGTCTGCCCTCTGCATGAGGCAAACATGGATTTACAAGTTACAGTGCAGATTTGTCTTTGTAAATACCCACCCAAGTATCTCTGAAACATAGTCACTCTTTTTAACACTGCATCAGATAACAGAAAAAAAAAGCTCTTAGTGCTCCTTGTACAATCCAGACAAGGTTTATAATATCTTTCATACAGCAAGAATTTTTCTAAGCTAGCCTAAAAATTAAGTTTAGACAAATGCATGATAAGTAAGGGGGAGAGGTCCTGCAAATGGGTCCTAAGGAGCTGAAGTTCCTCTTTGGTAGTGTAAGGTAAATACTAGAGTGGTTTCATTTTATCCTACATCTACAAAGAGAGATTTATTGTTCTTTCCTTCTCCTTGTCAATGACAAATAAAGAGCTGAGAGATTAAAGTTTATCTTAAGAACCTCAATTCAGTAGAAAATTACACCTCAAGGTAAAGGTAGACCATTTAATTCTTTTCAGATGCAATTTTTTATTCTAGCATCATTCCATATTGCATACTCAGAAACTGTACTGAAAGAAAAAAAAAAAAGCCCACCTAAATTGAAAATTGATTCATCTTCTCAAGGAGAAAAGGATTTCCAGTAGTTGAAAGGATGTCATTTTCTGCTTTGGATCTTTCATTATCATGGTCATATTTCTTAATACATGCTGTCTTGACAGCGTCTTCTTGAGATCCTCAGAAACTGCTATAGTTTGCAAACACTTTTTTTTGTTAGCACATTCCAGTCTCACAAAACACACTTGGCTGAGTATGTGATAGCATGGGCAGTAGCTGTAAAATACCGATTTTCCCTGTCATCTCAGAGCAATTTCTTTCTATCAGCTGGCATGTCAGATGTTCCCTTGTTTGGCCAAGGGAAGAATTCTGGGACTGCCACGAAACTTTGTTTATTGGACTGAGAGGTTCATGACATACCAGGTCCTTATTTTACTCTTGCTATAGAAGTTTGTGATGCTTGATACACTTGAGAGACATTTATGGTCCCTCTTGTCCCACAGATACATCAGCATTAGTCCACCCCAAGACATTCAACTAAAATATCAGATGCTTCTCAGAAGGCAATATGGTATTTTGTTCCAGCATTTTCATCTGTTCCTAAGTATGTGGAAGGAGGAATTCATTTTGAACTACTGCTGAATTATAGAAGTCTTCACTGTTCCTATCGAAGAATGGTTGATATTCCAACATGCAATTTCTTTTCTGGATCACATTGATTCTTCCACTGAACTGTGACCATTTTGGATTGGCTTGGGCTTGGGCTGCATTGTAATGTACAGAGGAGCCTTTTATGTGGCAGTATAGGAAAAGTATTTGCATTTTTGACAGGCAACAGGGCTGAAAGTCTGTGCTAATCATAAGAGCAGTTGTATCATTTGACATCAAAAGACAAAACCCTTTTGCTGTATTTGCATGGTCAGTTTTTGAAGCTGTCAAATGATGAACATTACTGTAAATGGCAAGTACTCATAGCCTGAAACTAACGAGCAAAGAAATATGTAATATAAACATAAAAAATGCACTCCTTTAGAAAACTTTGCTGTATATCAATGATAAGCTTCCATACCACTATTGTAGCAATTGTAATGCAGCATGACCAGCAGGAAAAGGACACAGCGGAGGTCACAGCTTTTGAGTTAGAAATAATCAGTGTCAGTAACTCTGCCAAGAACCCAACCCAGAATAGAATCAGTTTCAAGACCCAATATGCTCTAATTGGTTTCTTTCTGTTTCTGTCCGTTCAAATATTTGTTTGTATCTCCGTATTATCATGTAAATCAATCTTCTCTATATATTCATTACATATATACACACGTATGTATTAGATATATTTATGTACACATACGTGTTTCATAGTGAAGCATCTTGAATTCATGAATGACAGTTAATAATATCACCCAAATAGTTTTTCTTTCTCTATAATTCATAGGAATCTCACAATGTTACTCCCAAATAAGCAGTAGAATCCTATTTTCAGTGAGTACATGACAGACCTCTGTTTATTTCAGCAGGAGAAGAATTGATTTGTAAGCCAAACTGTTTCCTAGCTTTCAAATCACTGGCTTTCTTCTTCCAGTTTTGAGCTTCATTTATTATCGGCTTACTATTTTAATAAAAATGCATTGTATCAACATGGACAAAATTATAGATCAATTTGATCTCTTTAAAAATATTTTTTATAAGTATTATCTTAATCTTTGGAAAATATGAGTTCATCTAATGCATTCTAAAATCTGAGTTAGTTTTATGCAAAGACAGGCAGGTTTTATGTGTCAGTCTGAAGACTGGAAAAAAACCTCTGTGCACTTTAGAGCTGTTTATGAAGAAAGTAAATATCAATGAATTGTGGCCTATAGAGCACAACTTAAACAATCTTATGACTACCTACCTTATTTGTTTTGCCTTTGTTCAAAATATATATTTCTCCTTTTTTGTACCAAAATGAAAATGTTGATAAATTGATGTATTTGCTTCTGTAAGCAGTCTATAATTTCATAGTTTTTAGTTCATTGTTGATGCAGTGAGGTGGCTGAATACACTGAACATTCAGAACAGGCCAGGACTCAGAAAAAAAATGAAAAAGTTAAATACTAAATCTGTATTCCAGTTAGCTGAGCAAACTAAGGTTTTCTGAACTTCTTTCATTGTCACCCCTATATACTGCATAACTCAAGAAAACTTGGCAGAAATGTTATATCTGCTTCCAATTCTTTTCATTCCCCGCACGGGCATGGAGAATGTATTTGCAGATGCACAGTGCATGGACAGAGACACAATGGTTACTGATGGCAATTTCCAACCTGTGGCAAAAAATTTACTTGGATCACCATAGGAGAAGACAACCGGGATAACAAAAGGAATAATAAAAAAAAAAATAAAGTAAGATTATAATCTTATAAGGCAAAGGTTAGAAAGCTAATACAGCTTCTGGAGAAGAGAACTTAAGATCACTGAACAAATTAGGTGCTAATTAGACTAATTGTGTGCTGGTCATTTCTGAGATGTTCTTCTTCCTCGTTTGGCATATTGGTACCAATACCTACCAATCTGTGTGAAACAGGACATGCTTTTTCTTTTGTACCTTGATTATTGGAAGCCGTGTCTGTTGTCACCTCATAGCAGAGAAAGGGTTAGCCACATTACAGCACTTTGTTTTACCTGATGGTTTCTGGTAACCACTTGTGCTTGAATTCTTTGGGTTACCTTCCCCGTCTGGGAAATGTCATGATGATCTTGGCTTATTAAAGAGAATGTTTTGTTTCATTTGTGACACATTTGTTGTGACCTGTTGTCCTAGGTTACAATGTAAAATGTGCCCAAAGGTATGTATTCTATCACCATCTTCACAAAATAGGTAGGGCAGCGTTCATTGTCTCCTACCACGACTCATCCTTGGTAACTCCCTCCCGGAGCTATCTCTGTTTAATGGGCGATTAACGATTCCGCCACACGATTCGTAGATAACGCTCTCCAGACCATCTCCTGTTAATGGGCCCATCAGTGCCTTACCTCATGACTCACCATCCCATTGTGAGATACTCCGCCCAGGGGGAGGAGCTGGGCATTCCCATCTGTATATAATCGGAGGTACGGAACACCACAGGTAGCTCTTACCTATGGGACTCCCCGGGAACAAGAGCTACACCACTGGACCTTCGGGTGAAGACTAGACTCTTTTCTACAGGATCACCACTTCAACAGGACCACTTCAGCTGGACTGCTACCAACACCCTGACCAGCAGGGTGTCAGGTTGTATTCTGACCCTGTCAGTGGGGTTTCTTTTGTCCTATTGCATTTATTTTATTTTCTTTTCCTATTAAAATTGTATTTCTGACTTGGAGTCTCTCACTGGTTTGCTTTCAAACCAGGACACCTGTACAAACACCTAAGGGTGTGATTCCAATGTCATACACTCACAAAAATAATAAAAAAAGAAAGAAAAGAAAGGAAAAACCCCACAAGTTTCTATGCCGGTTTATATGGTAATAATTTCACAGTTCTCCTAAGAGGCATCTTTCTGTCTTCTGATCTGATTGGTCACTTTAATGTTTTGTTGTCCTCTTGCTTCTTTCACCTTGTCAAAAAGCCCTGTGCTCTGCAAATAACAAGCACTGTGTATTTTAATAACTTAATGATACCTCTTCCCACCCTAATTGTTTTAATTGCTGCAATCATGGCTCTGTGACACCTGCAATTCAGAGTTCATATGAAATATTAAGTAATATGAACCTGAGTAGGGGGCTGTCAATATGTCACCTGTAAGATGCCCTGCTCTGTTCCAGCCCTTTCTACAATTCTGGTGAGAAAGAAATGGTTCATAAAGAATTCCCCCTGAATGGGCTGTGAGATGTCAAGTCAAGAATCTGATCGTGTTCGTGTGCGTTCTAACAGAGCGTACTCTCTGCAGCTCCAGCTTTGCCAGAAGGATTGCAAATAAAATGAGTGGAAGAAATTAATTTATAAATTGAGTGGCATAAGATTCAATTTCCCAGAAGAATTGAGATTAATATGGATTAGAACATTTTACCTCCATAAAAGTTGACAGAGAAGCCTATTAGGAAATCAGAATCCTGATTTCAGGCAAACTGAACCCCAGAGTTTATAATGGTTAAGTTCTAAAGGCAAATGTCCAAACATATTACTGAAAAATTTCTTTGCTTAAATGGTAGCTATCTTCCTTCATGACAGAGAACTGGAAGAGCACAGCAGCTGTCAGTCTGAGATGCAATCAGTCTCCTACAACATATGTTTCATGACATGCAGAGATGGGACAGAAAATAAACATCATGGAGATTTTCCTGGCTGAGAGAACATGCGATGCAGAAAAACAGACTGGCTAAGTAGATTTATTTAAACAGTTAGTGAAGCTAAAGTTTTTCCCAAAACTCCATTTCAGGCTCCATGCTCAAATTAATTTCAATGCCTTTTGAGGCTCATACTAACCAGAAAATAAAATAGATTTTGTTTTGACAACAGAAAATAAAATAGATTTTGTTTTGACATTCTTAAACCATATGTTTCAAGTTTTCATTTTGCTGTGACATTTCAAAATAATATTTAATTAAATTCAGTGTCTAAGGAGTCAGAATTTGGAAAAAAAATATTTTGACATAACACGATATTTTGTCAACTTTCAGTGTGTTTTTTTCACTAATGCATTTGTGTTGGAAACAAAAGTACAGGTTTTGTTCAGGTGTACTCAAAGCAGATTGTCTTCTCTGAGTGTGTTCCTCTTCAAACCACACCAAGCAGGAAACAAGTTCGTTTTACAAATGCTTGTACTGGGCACTACTCAGTGCTACACAGAATAGCCAGACCTCAGCCTAAAATTTTTCATTGTTTTCTTTGATCCCACCCCCTAATTACAAAGTGAGTTTTAAGAAATTTAATAAGTAAATTTAGAGTAAAATTTCTTTACTGTAAAAGGGTTAATTTTTGTTTCAGTGCAGTCATAGTAACAATCTCAGATAGATTTGTTGCTGCTGCCAACTGAGTGTTATGAAACCATGAAAGTATACAGTCAGGAAATTTATATTTCTGTTAAAAGTCTGAAAGTTTTAACTGTCATAATGTTGACTTTTTTTCTAATACTATCTGCTTAAGTAGAGATTAAAATCATGTGGATCAATATCTTTTGTGATATTTATGTCGTGCACATTGTGAAAATATATCACAAGCGTTGGAGAATAATATGGCAGAGTAATTGATTTCCTTGTCTGTTGAGTTTGCACACCAAAGCCCCACATGGTACAAGCATCCTTCCTTACAGAACTATAGCGACTTCTGTATCCATAGTCCAGCATTCAAACTTCACTTACAGAAATGGCTTGTAATATTTTTTGAAGGTAAAAATGCATTTTCTTAGGCCTCTAGTGAGTTTCAAAGGAACCACTCCTACCTAAACTCCTTATGAAGCTCTTGTCTAGAAATTTGATGAAACCCAACCCAAATCTAATAATCTAAATAATATTATCACCAATGGAAGATCAGTGCATCAATTTAGTTTTGAAGTAGGATGGCAGCTGGTAACTGAATTCTTGCATTGAAGAAAGGGGAAGAAATTTCAGCTTCTGAATGCATTATTCAGCATGTAGATGAATGACATTCAGTTCTTCCCACTTCTCATAAGTATTATGTGTGATCTCAGAGTGCATAACGGCAACAATAACGCATAGGTGAAGTACTGCAGTACACTGCATTTTCTGTAAAGTGTCCTGCCAGCAAAACGAAACATGATCCAGGCAGCTCTTCAGCAGTGGGTGTTGCCTTGGCTGTGGCATGTGTTAGCAGAGAAGCCAGAAAACGATGTGCTTTTCACAATGTACCAAGACTGTGCTGTTACAGAAGCCTGCAGTCTGTCTCTAGTCAACTTCACTCTCCCTCAAACACAGAAGTTTCAATAGTTAAAAAAAAACTCTTTAAAAAAGATGTTTGGGCTTGTGATTCTCATCTATGTTATGTAGTTAATTAGCTATTCAAGGAACAGTGTTTTGGTCATGACATATCATAAAAGCAGGCAAGAGAGGCAATAAATCTAAACATTATCAGAATTTCATAAACTCACAGACTATCTGTATTTTTTAACTTTGAGTCAAAGAAACTTGTATAAATTGTTTCTTCTAAATTAAAAAAAATGTACAGGAGTTCACGTAACAGACCTCAAGCTGGTTTAAGTGCCTGAGCAGTGTACCTAACAACATCCATTAACATTTATAGCTTTGAAGACTGGATCTGTTGAACAATTTCCTTGTGTGCCAGTATCCCATAATTATATATGCATAAATCTTCGTAGAGGTGATTTCTTCCTTGGTTTGTGCTTAAGCATTTTCCCCTCTGAATTTTGGAGAATCGTGTTCTTAGCAAGACAGGGTGCAACAGAGTAGGTGGTGTGTTGTTTTCATGTGTACATTCCATTGCTCCTTCATTTCCTAGGCTGCTTTGCTAATTTTCAAAATATTTGATTTGGTCTTTTTTAAAAGGTACATTTAAAAGAAAGATTCTAGTTGTTAATGGTTTTGCTCTTCCTCTCAGTCAGGTTGCATCTGACTGATTGCTTTCCATTGTTCCTGAAAAGACCAGATAGCACAGGCTCAGCAGGCTGAGGTCAACTGCTGGTAGCCAGGAGACAGGTAAGAGTTTCTCCTTTCGTTTACCACATCATGAAGAAAAAACCTCTTAGGTTTTCTGCATCCTACTTCCAGCTTTAAAGTAAGAATAATTAAGTTTATGCATTGAAAAATGCACAAAAATAATAGATATATAGAATAGTTTGGGTAGGAAGGGACCTTAAAAATCATCTTGTTCCAATTCCCCTGCTGTGGGCAGAGACACCTTCCACTAGACCAGGTTGCTCAGAGCTCCATCCAACCTGGCCTTGGACATGTTCAGGGATGAGACATCCACAGCTTCTCTGGGCAGCCTGTGCCAGGGCCTCACCACCCTCAGACCGAATAATTTCTTCCTAATATCCTATCTAAACCTACACACTTTCAGTTTAAAGCCATTGGCCCTTGTTCCGCCACCACATTCCCTTGCAAAAAGTCATTCTACAGGTTTTTTTTTGTCACCTTTAGGTGCTGGAAGGTGCTCTAGGGTTTCCCCAGAGCCTTCACATCTCCAGGCTGAATAACCCAACTCTTTCCCTTCCCTCCAGCACGCTGATCACACCGTATACACCACACCGTATACACCACACCGTATACACCACACCGTATACACCACACCNCCATATACGCCACACCATATACACCACACCATATACACCACACCATATACACCACACCATATACACCACACCATACCATGCAACACCACACTGCACCACACCACACTCTACCGCAGCTCAGTGTTGTCATCAAACTTGCTGAGTTGCACTCAATCCCAGTGACAATGTCACTGACAATTTTTTAAAATAACCCTGGTCCCAATTCTGACTCCTGAAGATACTGTGATTTAAGTATCTTGTTCGGAATCCTGGGGCCCTGTTGGTTTCCAGGATGAGTTGCTTTGTCTGTATGGAAATAAGGATGCTATCAAAATGCCATAAAGTGGTGACAAAGGATTACATTTTTACAGAACTGCAATGACAAAGGTTATTTAAGAAAAAACCCTGAAAATGCCAGCAGCATAGAAAAGCAAATTCCAACATTAATTAATAAACGTAGCATTAGTAGATACAGTTTCTGTGTAAGTATCTCCAACTTGCTCATTTTCAAATTATATAATGTTTATTTAGTATACTTCATTGCCAGTATTTTTCCTTTAAATACAAGTTTATAAGGCAAATTATCCAACTGTGAAATTGGAAGCACAACTGTTTCAGCCCATCCCAATTTTTTTTAAATGTTCCCCCACAGTAATCTGCACTTGTCTTTATAGTGCCTACAACTGAAAAGGATTATCTAGTCAGAATACATCAGTATATAATAAATGTGCTTCATTTCTTCCGCAGTCCTTAAAGCTGACAGCCAAAATGAATGTTTGTCTCAGCATTGGCACCACTGGTACTTTTGTAGAGACTATTTCATGGTCCATTGGACCCTAAAGGACATTGTTTTTAAAGGCATATTATCAAAAGGGATGAAGCATGCCATCAGAGTGCATATCAGTATGTATTGAACTTAAGAGCAATAGTATTGCTTAGTTGATAGTGTAAGGCTCTCTAGTCAAAATGTATTAAAACTAATCTTTATACTTCTCAGCTTCTATAATTATTTTTTGTCTAACCAGTAAATACAGGTCATGCAAGGCCCTTGTACATCTTCAGTAACTTTGAAAGAAGGGCAGAAAAGTGCTTTATATTCGAGTAATTTATCCTTTCTGTATGTATATAGAAAACCTACTATCACCACTGCTGTTATACTAATAGGCTACAGTGCCACATTAATTAGCTGTGAAAGCAGCACAGCTCTGGATCCCATTTTGCTGATTTATGTGGGAAAAAAAAAACAACCTACATTCCTTTAAAAGTATGCAGATTCACTCTTAGGGATATTTCCATGAAGTAATCAGCTCTCTTGGAAACAGCTATTGAGCTGCACAATGCAAATTTCTGAACATCAGAGGTGGGGGGGGCTCATCAGAATATTCATTGGTCACCTCACAGCTATGATAAGATTGTGTGGGCAGTGCCTAATTTGATCCAGATTGCAGCAGTGCTCACTGGGTTAGATGCTGCATGGTCCTGACAGCTTAACTGTCAGATAAATTGCTGCAGTTATAGCATATGAGCAAGCCCATAAGCTGATCGTATTAATGTTACAAAAATATGACACCAAAAACTAATAATGTTCTTTGAGGCATCTGGACAGAAGCAAAATCTAATCTTGTCTAAAAGATCTCCATTAGCAGTAATCATTCTGTAATATGATCAACATATTCTTGTCAAAGCAGATAGTACTGTGCAGCATTAGGAAAACTGATTAAACATGGCATGCTGTTCTAAAATAAACCTTCAACTTTGGGAATCCGAGCCTGCTGATTACACTGGATTTGTTGGTTAAAACATATCCAAGCCATTTTCAAAATAGCTTCTTCTCGTGATTTGTTCTTAGTAAGGGAGAAGTACATAGTAGTAGAAAGGGAATCAAAATCAGAGGTTAGGTCCTAAAGAACTTGAACTGCTTGGAAAAGGGGAAAAACCCAAAAACATCTGAGAAGAGTCGAGCTCTTAGTACAATAATCTTTTATATCTCACAGATAAATGCAGGTTTATACATCCTTTGCTTGTAATACCTTGTGATACGATTGCATAATCAGCCAGAATATGTTCAAGGATGCACATTCTGATAGCTGAAGAATAAACACATCAAGAGCACATGAGGCTGTCCACTTCTTTGTTAAAAAAGGCTTTACACTTTGGTCTAAGCCTTTGAAAGTTTTTTGACGATTTGGTGGAAGTTTATGCTGTGGAGCATTTGGTCCATGATGCTCTAATGTTCCTTGCAGCCACAGAAGTTAATGAATTTAAAAGTGAGAATAAACCTGGGCATAAGCACCATGCATTTTTTGCTCAATATTGTTGCTGTGGTCCAGGAACGTCCTATGAATGATGATCTAGAGCAATGCAAAATAGATAAAGAGCAATAATTTAAAAAGAATGAGAATATGGTTTTTTGGTAGTTGGTGGGGTGTTTCTGTTTGGGCTTGGTTTTTTGTGCTTTTGTTGGTTTTGGGTTTTTTTTAATATATTTTTTTTTTTTTTAATTATTTAACTAATTCTTCTATAAAATCTCTCAAGTGCAGCAGAATCCAGCTGCTCTCCCAGGAGTGTGCATTCAAATTCAGAACACACAGACTCTAATTTAAATTATAATTGGGAAAATATTTCCCCAGCTGTGAACTGGTTTCCTTTTTGGGGTTGTAAAAGGATGCAGACAGATCTGAGGAGCTTTAGTCTGCAGCATCTCAGCTCCTTAAGGCTGAGAGGGTTTTTGACAGGCTGTAATTACAGCCTCTAGGTGTTTACTCTGTCTGGAAAATTACTGAGCACCTTCAACAGCTGGCAGCAGCAGAGTTTCTCTAGAGAAGGAAAATGAGCTACAAAAGGTGCAGCAGCTCAGGATGGTGGTTTCTGCTTTCTTGCATGGAGGAGCCGAGCTGTGGCTGCGTGGGGACTCTACAAATAATGATGAGGTGAAACAGGGGAGGAAGGCAAGGCATGATGTCAAAGACAGAGGTTTGTTTCCTTCTTGGAAAATGAGGATTTGCAACCTCTTGGGTTGCATGTCAGAGATGGAGCCAGATGGACCCATCAGTTCTCCTGTAGCTGGATGAGTGAAAATGCTGTGCCCTGCGTGACAAAGGGGTCGAGTCTGTGCAGAACTTTGTTCTCTCAGAAGAGTGTGAAGTACTAGGAAAGAAGAATGATAGGATTTGCAGGCTGGAAGTCGGTTGTGAAAGTCTGAAGACAAGATGGAAATAGCAAGATGTCCCTGCTTCTGTGTAACGTGAATTAATTAAGACCAATTTAGTGGTAGTTTTATTTGAGAACTTGACAGTAATTGCAGTGGTTAGACTAAGGTGAGAGCAAAGCAATGAACCCAGTGACAAAGGATTTGAAAAAGTCCAAAGATACAGTCTTGAATAAAATACCCACACATAATGAAGAGTCTGGTTCCAAAATACAAGTGAGATAATTTGGTTATTTTCTGTGATGTAAAGGCAAAGGCAGCAACCATCACATAGAAAAGTAACGTGTCTTCAGCATGCCTTCTGTATTTTCTTTTTCTCAGCCATTTTGAACTGAACATCAAATAATTTTTTTTTTTTGTTCCCCTGATCAAAAGGACAGTTGTTACACTGGGATAAAGTATTTCCCAGTATTTATCCTTGTAATGTGAAATATAGGGCTAGGTGTTGTAAAGTCTCAGAAAATTAAGTTCAGTTTCTCCTGGCACGACCTTGTCTAACAGGATGGGCATCTGTATCATGATGTTATACTGTCCTCATGAGAGAGATGCCTCCTTTTTACAGCAGGAGAGCTACTTCCAAGGTGAAAGATGTCCAGTGCCGAATCATAAATTCAGCAAGCCTACTCTGTCACAAGAAACAAATTCAATTTTACAGTAAAAATTGTACACTGAGTACCTGTGCTTCAGAAATGAAGATGGGCTGGTGATAAATGAGATCAAGGCAATAGATGTCAGATCCTCTAAATTGTATGGACTAGACTGCAGATAGTACCAGACACACGCTATGAAGTGAAAGGAAATGAGAGTGTACTCATCTGTATTAATATTTGCATGCTAAGTATCTTTTAATCTGTGTGTGTGAAACAGATGAAAAAAGCTTCACTTTTCCCCCTGTAGTGCCTGACCCCAGCTCATAGGAGGTGCAGGGTTTGCTGACCAGTGCCAGAATGTCCACCTGGCAAGTTTCTGCCCCTTTGCAAGGAGCAGGAAGGCAGCTGCCACTCGGACACCCCCGGGTCAGTCTGCCTCCCATGCTGACCAGCCTACAGACAAGCCCTTGCTCAGGCTGTGCCAAGAACCAGTTTTAACCTCCCAGTACAATAACTTACTTTTTAACATTTTTCCCTGATGGCTTAGCCCTTAAAAGTTAAGCTCATAGGGTACATCATTTAAACATGATTTCAAACTAGAAATAATGTTTCAGTAATATCTTATTAGAACTAATAACTCACTCTATAATGAAATTTTAACTCCACCAACAGTCAAACTGAATTAATACAAAGGAGCAGAGATACTGAAACACAAAAGCCCAATTATTTCACTTTCTCTTCTGTCTGTACCATGCAATAATTTCACCTTATTAAGACAGTATATTTCAGGGGAATTAAAATTTATACACAATGAGTAATATCTTAAAATATCATTGTTTCTTGGATATTTTCTGTGAGAGGACTATTGAGCAAATCTTTCCCTGGAAGATGTAGATGCAGAAATTAAAATAAAAAAGAACCGTGTGCCATTTGTAGTAGGAAAATGTTGATGCTAGTTTCACAGATATTTATTATAAATACGCAGGAACAGATTTTTGGATTTCATTTGAAAATTTTAGCATTGAGATAAATTCAGTGAAAGGTGTTCTTGGACTTACTATGTTGCACTATATCCTGGACTTTTGGTAATGTTTATACTTAATGTGGTCTTCTGATTTACAGCTACCCAGAGATGCAAGAGATTGCCAAAGATCCTAAGCCTGCACTAACCAGCACAGATTATGGGCGATTTCGGAGATAAAACTCTCTTGGGAGTGACCATGTCGGTGTGATGCTGTTGTGAATCATCTTTAAAACCTTCTCCACTGAGTCTGAAGGACATTCCCTCAATTAAGGGGTTTGGTGGTTTCCTTAAGTCAACACTGCTGTGTTCAGCAGGTTTGTACTAAAGAGAAAGTCTACTGGATTTCAAGATACTGCCATTAAAGGTAACTCTGAAATTCTTCCTCAAAAATATCCTGTCTTTAAAATGTGTTAAAAACTGCTTATGTGTGCTTTCTGTAAAGAGTTTTCTACAGGTTTTGAAAGTTGAGGAAAATGCCACCATCCCTTTCTTCCCATTAACTTGTGTTTCAGAAAGGATGGACAATAAATTCTTTAAATCTTGCCGGATAAGTAATATAAAAGAGTTTTTTGACCTCCTGACAAAACAGTTTCTCAGTGTCCACTCACAATAGCGTGTGTCCAGGCTAGTGAGGTTTCAGTCGGTGATAATTGCTGTGTCTTACACGCAGGAGACATTGTGACTGAGGCTCTCTAATACAGAAATCAAGAGGAGAGGCACAGTTTGTGATGGCAGGGAACTTCCCATTCATGCATTGTACCACTTAGAACTGCTCACGACCAGAAGTTGCCTTGACCTTGCGAGCTACAATCCAAGATCTCTAACTGTGTGTTTGACACAGAGCACACACAGCTAAGCCAGGCTGTGTTCTAAGACACTGATGAGTAGCCCAGGTATGTACAAGGGGAAAAAAACAAGCACTTTTGTATATTTTAATTAGGCAGAATAAAATCTGGCTAAGAAGAATTTAGTTGCCTGAACTGCCATTGTTGAGAATTACCTTACAAAATTTTTGACTGTCCTTATGGGCTGTGTTCTAAACAAACTGATAGAAAAAAGGGAACAAAATGTGAGCATGCTTCCCATGCATCTTTCGTATCTATCCAACCAGAAGCAAAGCTCTTGGAAATGGAATAATCCCAAGGGTCAGATTTTCTGATGAGCAGGATCTCCCAGCAGCAACACACCTGTGACTTGGTGAAAACTGAAAGACCATCAGGGAGACCACAGATCAGAATGATCCTTGGTTATTGAGAATACATGAAATTTGTGGTGTGTCTGTCTGTGTAATAGTGGAAGAATATTACAATGCTGAAACCTTGTTGTTGCTGGTGAATGCTTTCCTGGTATTTTGGGAAGAGTCAGAAGTAAAAATCTCAATCTTGCTCTGAATTTCCCTAACTTTCAGAAAAATCTTATAGCTCCACTATATATATATATATATATAAAAATTAAAACTTTCAACTCTATTATTTAATTTGTGTTTAAATTCTTACAGTATATATTCTCTGTGTGGCAATTTTAGATTTTGTTTAAATCAAATCAAACTGTTTATGAGAAAGGGAGAAGACATCACCTAAATTCCTCTTTTGTATTTTGCTTTGTATGTGAACAAAAATACACACGTAAAAATAGCATGTTTCATTTTAAGGGGAAGAAAGAGGGATGAATATAATTTCCTCAGGAAGAAAATGCTAGTTATACTACCAGATGTTGAAATTATGAACACTAAAACATTTTTATGCTAATTCACCTTCTTAGCAGAAAATCATCTTTGTGAGTAGTTAAAGTGAAACTTCTCCAGTGGGCCAGATGGGTTAACACAACAAAACATCACAAATTGCAAATGTGTTACTTATAATTCAGCACCCAAAATGCTGGAAATAACCAAATTCTTGAGAAAAAAAAAACTTAATGTTTTTAATTATTCTAGTAAAGACTCGTGATCCAAAGGTTATTTGTAATTGCTTTTGGTGAGTTTACTTTATATTATATTTTCACCCTTTATTTATTGTTAAATTTCTTTGGAAATGGAGAATAAAGACTTGTTCCAGTGAAGTGAAACTAAGCTAATACAAAAGTTAGTGAAATTAATTAAGAGTTTGTGTTATAACTTCCAAAAGAGAAATGATTCAGAAATATTTTACACATTTTCAGAGGATTGTTGGATCTTTCAAAAATCCAAGAAGCTTAACAAATTGACTCAAAAGAGGGAGTTATTAAATCCTGTGCACCTACAAAGGTCTTACTACACTAAAGAGTTTGGCATTTACTTATTTCTAAAAACTGAAGCATTGTGGGGAAATTCCGTGCTTGTTTTGAGGCTTTTTTAGCTACTTTGCCTGGTTGAGGTCTCATGCTGAGGTCTATCAAGCTCCATTTGATTTGTTTCAGCAGCCACAGTGATGGCAATGGCCAAGGGACCGTATCCAAAAAATATACCTAAACTAATTCGATGTTTGAAGGTAATAGAATAAGAATTATAATATTGTAAAAGACTCTGTGTGACATGCGTGTCTCTGAAGCCCCTGGAGAGACACTGACTCCCAAAGAAATGGAACCAGCTCCGTGGTACGTCCCTACGTGTCTCATGGTGAACTTTGGTGTGATTTTTTTTCTGTGGAAGCTCAGATGGGGGTGGGGGGCACTGGGGTGCTGCTGACAAACAGAGTGACCTGTGAGAGCAGAGGTGACCGCAGAGCTGCCGGGCGCAGCAGGATCTGCCAGGTCTCTCCACGAGCAGAGGAAGGGGTCCAGGAGGTGTGTACATCCCTCTGTGCCCTGTTCCTGCTGCAGCTCAGAGCCAGGGCCGGGTGGGTGCCCCGCTGACATTCCTATTCCTGCTGGAGGCAGAAAGGAGCCCAGCCCACGCTGAGAGCAGCTGTGGAGTCCTGGAGGGTCCTGTTGGGAAGCAGAGGGAGGCTGGGAAAGAGCATCCTCAGGAGGGCTGCTCTGGAGCAACACGGAGCAGACAGGACCAGCCCACAGCAACAGTGGGCTGGCCCTGTCCGTGTGTGCAAGCTTTTAGAACTGGGTAATATCCATTTTAAATTAGTATTCCTGTGAAAACAAATAGGGTTCAATTTGGATTCAAGGGGTGTCTGGTGCCATACTTATGCTCAGAACCTCTTTTTTTTTTTTCCATTCCATGAATAGTAGAGTCTAATGGAGTTAGAAAACAGTAAAAAGCTTGATTGTAATGAAAGTAATTTTAATGAGTATATCAAGGGAGTGCAATTAAAATCTAGATACGTAAATAATATGCCGTTCTAATTAAAGAGGGCTTTTTTTTTCTCCAGAATACACATACTAAGAGGTTTTTGGTTTTTTGTTGTTTTTTTTAATTCTGATTTTTAAGATTAATTGAAAACATAGGCCACTCCACACTGAGAAAAGTATAAATAAGAAATTTTTTATTTTATTAAATCTTCAGCTTCAGTTACCCAATGGTCTTGTTTATCTTTCATACTGAAAAATTATTTTTTTGATTAGGTATGTCTGTACTATCCTCATTAATGATCCACCTGTTTTGGCTGGTTAATATTCATAGCAGTAAGTCATCATTTCTTGACCGATATGTGATTCAACTAATTCAGTATATTTTATTTAGTCAGAGCTACATTTTTAGGCCCAATTGTCTATTAAAGTGTGCAGGAGACTACACAGGAGAAGAGAGGGAACATGGAAATAGAAAGAAGAGACACCACTCCTTGCAGAGCCTTGTTAAAGTGCGTGGGGGATTTGTCTGGGCAGAGCTCATGGCAAGACGAAGTGTGAGCTATTGTGGGTTTACATCAGTGCCCCGGGGCACGCCACCATGGCGGGGAACACCGTCACCCTGCTCTAGGCTCAGCTGCAGAATTCAGGGCAGAGACCATGAGGATCACATTTCTTATGTATCCTGAACCTGGAGAATTTAGTAAAAGCATGAAGTGGACAAGTGATTAAGGTTTTTGCCAATCCACCAAAATCTACTTTCTAGATGCATTATGCGAATGTGCTAATAGATTTAACTATCTAAATGTTATTTTTCTGTCAAAAATCAAAATTTTGAAAGATTGTAGGACAAATTAGGGGCTCTCTGGCTTATTTTTATCTCCGTTCTGTAAAGTTTACTGATTGAGTAGTGTAGTGATGACACATTATAGAAAGAGGAAGACATACTTTGCTTTCAGAAGTTCATGGAATTATAGACATGAGAAATTGAATGGTTTATTAGGTATATTAAGTTGGTAATGAACCTTTACGTACAGGATTGCTGTCATGCATACAAGTTATATACTTTTTCACATTCATAAGTCAATAATCATGCTCTGTTCTCTAGTTCTGACCTTCTGCTGAAAAAGCACTTAAGTGCTAGTTTGGATTGCTGAAACTAGAGATTTTTTTTATAGGTTGCATTGAATTGAGCTGAGGAAATAATGGTTTGAAATGCTTCCAGAACATCACATGCTACAGCATTACAACTTCTGGTACATTACAAATGAGATAGACAGGTTTATCAGACAGAGAGTACAAGAGGGGCTTGAGGACAGTGTATCGCTGTGTAGGAGTTGGTTGAGTAACTGCTGCTTGTTCCAAAGGGAACCTTTGGCTAAGGAACCCCTGGCGGTGCTTCTTGGCACCCCGCAGGCCAGCTCTCTCACCCGTGCGGTGGAGACACGCAGCCACTCACACTGAGCTGGCCAGCTCAGGCGGCACTGGAGGCAAAGAGTCAGAGGTGGCCCTTGCTGGAGCACCGAAATTCATTACTTATCTGTTTCCATGCAGTCCGAGGAGGCAAGGGGGCAAGAGGGCAAGGAGGCAAGGGCACAAGGGAAAGGACGAGGCAAGGGGCGAGGGAGCAAGAGGCCAAGGGAGCAAGGCAGCAAGGGGCCACACTTCCGTTCGGGGTAGACTTATATAGGGATACAGGAGGGAGGTGGGGTAATACAACAGCCAGTGGGGATAAGGAAGGGGCGGAGTGGGGGCTGGATTACATCTTCTTAAGGGATACAAGGGGCGTCTGTCTGCTGGCCAGTCAGACAGACCGAATCTCCATAGGGTCAGTGGGGGAGGCCTTTCTCACTGAGGTAAAGGGGAGTCTTGCACTTTGGAGCCTGTCCACCAGCAGGCCCCCTCTGTACCTGGGCTCTCTGGCCCCCCGGCCACCACAACTGCTGGTTCAGCCGATACAACAACAGTGCAGATTCAGAGACTGGTAAGAGGAATAAACAGAAAAAGATTTCTTTGTTTATTTGTTGGTGCATTCCATGACCAACATGAAATGGGTGTGCACAGCAGACCTGTCAGCTTTGTGTGGGAGGCAGAGATGCCAAGATGTTAACAGTACAGAGCTTGCTAATTTGAAAAGGAAGAGTTGACCTATGTTGACTCTCTATATGTATTTTTATTTCAATTTATGAAACTTTGAAGCAAATAGAAAAGGTAGAGATAGGCTGAAGCTAAACTAAGGATGAGAATGCTGAACTGTATGTGCCATGGGAGTCTGCACTGTCCCTAGTAAATAAATGTCTGCTCTCCATGGGGAACTCTCAAAATGAAACCTTCCCATTCTATTAACCAAAAAAAAAAAATAAATTGACATAAATTGACCCACTTCTCATCCACTGTTCTGAAGGATTTTATCCTTGAATACTCTAAACTCTATTGAGTGCAAAAGGGCTTCAGCTGGTTGCCTTTTCTAGTCACGCTGAACAACACCAAGTGCCTGAGGCCAGCACTCCTGTGAGGAACAGGGAGTTCTTGCTGTAGTATTCCCTAGCAATGTTGTGCTAAGGAGCTTAGCTGGAAAACATTTCACGTAGATAGCAATTTGTCATTAAAAACTGAAGTAGAGAAAGCGAAGGTTAAATGAAAAGCATTTAAGCTCTTATCAGGATAGGCAACATATTTTTCATGTTGGAAAAGCATGTTTAGACATTGAGTAACTGATGTATTTGGTTCTCATAGTGTACTGTAAATGCAGATAAACTTGATAAGCAAAGACACATCTGCTGAATAAGAATGCAGCTTATCATTTTTCTCCTGAGGTAATGACTACCTATTCACCCTCCCCTTCCTCAGCAGCATCTATGAGACTTCTCCTCCGTTCCCACGCACAGTGACAGTGCAAGTTGTTCTACTTATTATTCTTGTATTGCCAACACCGCGCCTGTCGTCTTTAATGATGTATGGCCTTACCTTAGTGGTGGTTAATCTAATGATGAACTAACTCCCTGGAGGTTACAAGCACCATTTTCTCTGTTTCGAGCAGCCAGCATCACATGGTGATGGATATTTTGGGCTTTCCTCACTCCCCCGACTATGTGCACATTTATAGAGTGGGAAAATTATAGCTATAGCTTCAAAAATAGTGATTTCTTGGCAAGGTGTCTTTGGTGTCTTGTGTACCTCATTCACCAATTAGACAATATTGGAATGAGAATTAATTAATTCAGGAGAGTGACAAAATCCAGGGGTGGCTCCGGGACTGAAGGTCCTCAAGTGAGAAGTAAAATCAAGATCCATCACTGAAATATCTCACACGGAAGTCTATTGAACACTCAAAGCATTCAGTCAACGCAAACCTGCATTTTCCAGAAGTGAAACTGTTTAACTGAAGACACCTGCTCTATAAGAAGACAGGCCGAGAGAACTGGAGTTGTTCAGCCTGGATAAGAGAAGTGTCCAGGGAGACTTCAGAGCCCCTTCCAATACCTAAAGCAGCTACAAGAAAGCTGGAGAGGGACTTTTTACAAGGGCAGGTGGGGATAGGACAGTGGGGAATGGCTTTAAACTGAAAGAGAGTAGGTTTAGATTAGATATAAGGAAGAAATTCTTCCCTGTGAGAGTGGCGGGACCCTGGCACAGGTTGCCCAGAGAAGCTGTGGCTGCCCCACCCCTGGGAGTGTTCAATGCCAGGCTGGATGGAGCTCTGAGCAACCTGGTCTAGGGGAAGGTGTCTCTGCCCATGGCAGAGGGGTTGGAAAGATGAAGATCTTTAAGGTCTCCTCCAACCCAAACTATTCTGTGATTCTATGATTGATTACACTTTTGCCTGAATTTTCTGCTTTTGAATATGATCTTAATGCTTTCCTTTATCTCATCTATTTCTGCTACAAACCTTCTGTTCTGTAATTATACTAGAGATGTTTAAACTATATTTCAAATATTCCAAACCATATCAAAAGTGCAGGTATTTTGAAATGGAAATCTTAAAATTCTTGCATTTTAAATTTAATAAGACTACTTAGACTGTACAGTAATAAATTTAATGCCAGATTAAAGTCATCTGTTGGTCCAAATGCCTCACCCAGTGTTATCTGGTGAACATTCACTTGTGGTTTGTAATGTCTGTGGACTTCACAGAAGTTTATCAATATATATATTTTAAATAAGGTTTACATTTTAGAATTTCTCAGTCAAGTCATGCATATTTCATGAACAGCAAAAATTGGATAGAAATAATGAAACTATTTTTGATGAGGTGTTTTCTCAGATTTAGCTACCAGTTCTTTCCTCTGACACTTTTTTAAGACTGGCCCGTTTTACTGCTTCTTTCTTAACTGGATTTCGTGACTGTTTTCATGTTTCTATTTCCCCTGTGATCCCAATGGAAAACATGAAACTTTCAGGTGGAGCTTTAAGATGGGCTTTTTTTTACAACAGAGCAGGATTATATTTAGATTAAGATTAATGGAATAAATTATCCTATTTTAATTGCATATTATGCTAAGGGATTTTGTTTGCATAAATCAGATAAGGACTACAACAATGTGGTTTAAGCCCTCCAGAAATCTGATGAAGACAGCAGTATATTATGCAGTTTATTTCTAATTTAATGGCTTAGAAAACCACTTCAATTCTCATTCTCTAATAACCTGATCAAGGAGGTCAGGAAGCAACAAGACAGAATGTAGCGCATGTACTGAGCTAAGTAAATAGGGAGTGGGGAATTTCAATTCACAGTGTTACAGTGCTGATGTTTCCTGTATTCCCATTACAAGCTCAGACAAGGAAGTTTACTATAGCTTATACCTCCCAAAGACCATTGGGATAGTAGGTTCAGCCAGACAAGGCAGAAGGCCCCAAATAAATCATTTATTCCTCAGCATGGTACAAACAGAGTTCCTGTAAGAGCTGAGAAAAGAAAGGCTGCTGTAACAGCATGGGATACAATGCAGAGGTCCCTACATGTCTCTAAGGTGCACCCAGGTTTGTAGAGAACATTTTATCCCTTACCAGACAGCTACTGAAGAAGTAGATCCTGGGGGTTTTTTCTCTTGTCTGTAATAATCCCTTAGACCTCCAACACTGAGAAGGCCTTTTCTTCTTTCCTGAAGTAAACATCCAGAAATCAATACAGATTTTTGCAACTCTTCATAGGAGATACTTAAACAAAATCTGTTCTGCCTTGACCCTAAGTATTTACTCTGTGTTGTGGACTACATGGAAGAAACCTCCAGAGGACTCTTTAGTTCGAATATATTTAAAAGGAACAGATGCAATCTGACTGCAAGCAATTGATCCTCAAAACTGGGTTATAAATACTCTAATACTTCTCAGTGATAAGAACAATATGACCTTTCCAGATTAATGCATTCTTGTCTTTGCAAACAGCCCTATTTATGGCTGACCCAATTACTTAAGAGCTCATTAATCTGAGATCTAAATTGTTAGGTGGGGAAGTTTAGAGTTTTCTTTAGAGTCAGCTACGCTTCTCTATTATTTTGGACGAATATAATCAGACCTCCTGGGGTCGATGTGCACCTGATTTAGATTTACAATTGGAACAGAGCTTCTGTTGGTGCTGGTGAAGGTAGATGATGAACAAAGCACAGGAATGAAAAGCCCAGGAGCGTTTTCAGCGCTTACTGCTGGAGTCGTCTCAGTCTCTGAATTTCCCAGTCTGAAAACTGGGAACAATTCAAAGAATAAGCCTCATTGGCTATCTTCTCCTCCTGACTTACAGGCTCAAGCCCTAACCCAAATGCAAGAATTAGCTGGTTTTAAAGGGAGGGAGGGAGGAAGCCTTCAGTACTGCAGCAGTGCAGGCAAGGACAGAGCCCTCGATGGCCCCACTCCAGAATCCATTGTTCCTCTCACCCCTTGGATTTTGTACTAAGGAAACCCTAGCCTTAACTCTGCCTATATATTTCTCCTGTAGGAGATCACAGTGTCTCAAAACAGACCAAGGTGCTGACTCCAGAGAGGCACAGCCCTCAGGACTGCTTGGAAAGACTACCAAAGCACACTGATGTCAAGGAAGGCTTGAAATGGCTGATTATACTAAACATTTACTGGAAGATAATCACCTGCTCTTCGCTGACAACTATTTAAAGTAGGAAGATTCCCAATACTCTTACCTACTGTTTTCTGTATGGTTCAGTTACATTTTAGATACATTATAGGGAATAAAGCTTTGAAAAGTATTTTCTTTTGAAACTTTAGAGTGAGGCATAAATTATATTAATAGCACTTCATATAATTTTGCTTATATTAATTATTAGTTGTCTTAAAATGCCTAAACAATCTTAACTAGATAAAAATGTGCGAAGAGGAGACAAACTCAAAAAAACCTGTGATGTAGATCCTCTCCGTAATTTTTAGACTGACTACGTCAAACAGCATATATATGTATTTCTGGTATTTTAGCTGTCTCTAAGTTTATTTAATTTCTTGTATAAAAACTAGAATAAAGCTACTGGTGCCAGGATCACATTCATGTTAAATTTCATTTCTCTGATGACAATTGCAGCCGTGTTCAGACCCTGAGTGCCGACCCCAAAGGACTATACAGTCCATGTGCAAATAGACTAAAAGAAACTCTAACAACATATGCACCCCAAATACCATCACAACAGGTTCTTGGAATGGGTCAGGCTGTGCACAGAGGGCTTTGATGTTTTTTGCTAAAGCAATAACTGGCTCTGTCACATACGTCTTTTGACAACCATGATGTTCCCACTTTGTCTTGATACAGGGCAGCACTGCTCCAGTGGATACAAAACATGACAAAGGATTGTAACAAGTTGCAGATTAAAATACTTTTAAATTAAAATTTAGTGTGGAGAGGATTAAAATTGCAAGCTAGAAATATGAGAGAGATCAGGGCATATTTAACAACACCTATTTAAAACCCAGCCTTATATAATGCTGGGCTGCCACAAGCTCTTTGTGAGCAGTGACATTTTAAGAAAAGCTTCTTCCATTTCTTTTCCCATTTACCCTGCAGAATGCTTGCTTTTCCCTGTGCCCTTTTCAAGCAGACTGGCATTAATAAAATAAGGGGAAACAGTGAAAAATGCAGAGTGGAAAAAGGAAACGAGTTTGTAAAAGTGCTAAAAAATGTTAGCTCATGAGGCATAGGCCCCGATGAACAATTTCTGGCATTTGTTGCTGAGGTGCTGTCCTATGCGAGTGAATATCTACCTCAGTGCAAGGTGGAAGGCTGACACTCATAGTTTAAGTAGGCATTCAAATCTGGATACAATGTCATTCAACCAGATATCTCCAGGAATACTGACCGTCCAGCTCGTACATGGTTCCCTGGCAGTACAAGTGTCAGGGAAAAATATCATCCTCATGGTATTCCTGTGGACACTGTGCTGAAAAGGGAAAAAGACCCTCCCTGAAAGTGACATTTCATATAATTTTGTTTCTATTAATCCTTAATGGTCTTAAAGTGTCTAAACAACTTTAACTAGCTAAAAACGTGTGGAGTGAAGACAATGTGTGGAGGTCTGTGCTTTTCTTTCCTCAAGACTTTCCAGCTTATCGCCTGAAATGTGTTGCTGGAGATTGTCCCAAGCTAATGCCACTGACAACCACAGCTGTAACAGCTGTACAGGTGGAATGAACTGTGCATGTGGATGCTGTGAGGATAGCAAGCCCTAAAGCTCTGTTTAACTTGTCTTTCCTTGGATTTCCATGAAATTTCCTTCCTGAATTCTGCATCTGACTCACTTTGCAACCCTGTAGGTTACTAAATAGATTAAGGTAGAGCTGTATAGGAACTTCTGAAGGTTGGAAGAGTGGCTAAATAAGCAAGCAATCCTCCCTCTGGGAAAAAGGCCTCTGCTCTCTTACCCCTACGATTCTGTCCCTGTGCTTTCAGGCCTGTGCAATCCTATCAAAGCGCTAAAGAAAAATTATTTAAGGAAAGACGAATGAGAAAAGAAAGAAGAGAAGCAAAGGATAACAAATTGCAAAGACAAATAAACCTAAAAATTATTTAGGAAAATCTTCCCATGTTAGGAAGGTATGTAAATGAAAACCCACCCCTTCCCCAAAATTTATTTCAATCAGTAGGACTACTCAAGAAGTAAGCTTTGTCTCAAACTTAGAAATGTTCATTCACATCTGGCCCTCAGCAAAAATACAAATCTGCTAGTAGCTTCCAGAATTCCTCTCAAGCAATCATTTAAATAGCATTTATATCTAGGAAATGTTTCTTGCATCCTACCGTTTACTTCCATATAGTAGAAAAAGAGATTTGAGTTAATAGAGGCAGCAATATAAGTTATTTTAGCACTAATATAAAAATACTTAGCTGTTCCTTGAGTGGCTGTAGCTTGAGAAAACTGTTGCTTTTATGGAACATTCCTTCCTGTTTTAAATTTGCATGTGATTTGGAAATGCCTTATTTTGCTGTACACGCAGCACTGCTGGTGCTTACACAACTATTAAGAATTGCGACTAACCCTTCAAATTGTGAGTTGATACAAGAAAGTCTCTACATTATAAATCATATATTGATTTTAGAAAATCAGTGAGAGTTTTGTCACTGGCCATGTCAGAAGTTCAGCATGTTCCTACAGGAATATTATGATGCACAGGTGATGGATTTTCTGGAGGCTATCAATTAGCGTGGCCCTGCTTGAGAAGGGGTGGTTGGACAAGAAGATCTCCATAGATCCCTTCCAGCCTCAGCCATTCTGTGATTCTGTGAAGTGTGAGCTATCAAAAACGAAAAGTTAATTAATAGTAGCCAACACTGATGGCAAATAGATTACTACAATTTTGAAGAAAAATGTCCCCCTTCGATTCAAATTTTGTCAACGTCAAAAGTTTAGCATTTAAGCAACCTTCAGATACTGTAGGCTTGCAAAGTGTAGGGCTGTTTGAAAAGACAGCAAAATCCTTAAATGTTACATTCTGGAGGTAGGTTTGCACCAGTATAAATCATGTCATTTGACTTAATTATACAGAAACAGTGCTTACTGTTATTATCTGATTATTAACCCCTATGTGAGCTATTTACATCTCAGTCTTGATTAATCATTGTAATGATTACCTGCCTGTTGTGGTAATAATTAAGTAGAAAATCCAGCAACAAAATAATGAGATTTTTAATATACTTTTTAGGTCAGACATAATGAGCATGGAGTGTAATAGAGGGTCTGGAACATAAGGCAAATTAGATTAAGTTTTAAGAGGCTTTTTTTTGTTTTTTTCACTTACAGATATTTACTTTTGTGTCGACAGAAAGCAAAAAATGTTTAGAAGCCAAATAAAGGAAATAAAATAAAAGGTCTGTTTCTAACGCATGAGACTTCCTGACATGCCAGAAGGGGAAGGGTCTGCGTACACCTGGCCCACACTCGTGCCATCATTCCCACAGAAGCTGGGCACTGCAGGCTGCCCAGCTGACCCTCAGAGGTGTGAAATGTCACCCTCCATTTCCACTCCCGGCACTGCAGCAGTTTCCATCAACTGATGAGTAACATCAGGAGAAAAATTTTAAAATCAATTAAATTCTTCATCACCAGAAGTTGTGGATATCTAATGTTTAATCAAATGTGGAATATACTCTCAGCCTAATACCAGAGTAATATCATGTAAGGCTGATCCAACAGGGTTATCTCCATAGGGAAATGAGAGAAGTTTGCTGACTGTGGGCATTGGAAATTAGATTCAATAATGCTCTAAGAAATTTACTTCAAGGTACTAATATTGCAAATGTGTTAGTGTACAGCATATGGCTCTGATCTGAAAATCCTGAAGCATGAGCTCATTTTCATTGAGTGGTCCTATGGGACGAACATCTTAAATTCATCTGGAATTCTGCAGCTGGTGTACATTTTGGAGGATTTCTTGTAAGTGTTCATTTTGCCAGCATATTAAACTACTGCTGCATCACATTAATTTTTCTGCCCTTAATCGCAAATTAAGCATTTTTTCACTACAGTTTCTCAGTATACTCTGCTCTCTTCTCAGTGTTGACCTCCTGATGAACATATAATGGCCCATAGGAGATAAAGCCATGGACTGTACGAAATCGTAGCCTTCAGAAAACCAGATTGCTTTTAGAGATTTCACTGGTTTTCTCTGAGCGTCCTTGATTTTGTTTAGAGCTAATTGTCAGCTCTTCATCTGAAGACAACCGAAAGCAACACCTTCAAGCCACATTACAAATATACACAGAAAGATCTTATCTCCCTTCTTGATAATGAGTGCTCTGATAGAACATCTGAAGTATGCTGGCATTATTTGCTTCATTTTTAAAAGTAATCTTGTATGTACATGGCTTTGTGTGCTGGGAGAACTCTTTTCTGATTGTCTAATTAAAACATACCTCATGTTATTTCTCTCAGTGTTTCAAACACATTTGCATGGTTTAATTATGTTTCTGTTTAAAATCGCTGCTTACTCTTGGTCAGCTCAGGCTCACAGAGTATGGTAGGACACACATGCTGATCAAGTATAGGTATTTTCTCTGAACAGGGAGAAAAAACAAACACAAATTCTTGATGACATCATCTTTCATAAGATACAGAAATCAAAATCTTCTTTGTTTCATTGGAACATCTTCAAGAAGGATAGATCTTAGTGGGATGCCACTAAGCTGTCCATGGATTAAGAATAAAGCTTAATATCCTTATTTGATTTTGTTCTGACCTCTTTGAAACATTGATTGTTTGTGATCATTTTCCAACTCTGCTCACAAAACTCTCTTTCATCAGCTCTCTGAATGCTACATAGAGCACTCAGAAAGTCCCCCTCTCCCCTGAGGCCTTTCTCATTTGGTTTTGCTCTTTGTCTTTTTCTTTAATTGCATTTGTGTATCAAAGGTTACCATGTTTTATTTCTCTATGGATAGATGTTTGGGAGTGGTTTTGTTTTTCAGTGTAGAATATATTGAAGGCCTTGGCTCTGCAATAAATTGCATTGTAAATACGTGGTGAGGCCTGTCCAAAGTTTATTGCATGGTTAAGGCCAAAACAGAAAACAGATTTTATGTGTACATTAAGGAATATGCAGCACCAGCTTATTTTAAAGTTCTCTGGTGCCTCAAGTGCCCATGTGTATTTAGCTTCACAGCCATGAGTAATTCATTGACGGTAATGGAACTCCTTTTGTCCACTTCACATAAAGTGTTTGCTTATACAGGAATGAAAGTTTATGTCCTCAGTCACAGTACAGTTCCTTGGAGGAATGTTTTTACTTGCCTTTCTTCTCAGTGCAATGAACCTTGCATAAGCCCTACTTCTGAAGACCTGTCTTTAAACAAAAGGGAACTGCGTCTTCCACTTTCAGTGGTTACATGGTTTACAAGAAAGATCTCTTAAGCTTTCTATTATTTCTTTTTTAAGCAAAGTAGAAAAGCTTTTGTCAGTGAATAAAAAATGCTGGTGTTTTGCTTTGCTCTTAGGATGGGCTTAAAAGAAGTCGTTCTATATGCTGCATGAATGGTTGGAGGATGGGGGAGAGAGAAGAGTAATAGTTTTTATTTCTTAATCCTATTTTTTAAAATATTGTTAATGATGAAAATGTTTGCAGAGAAGGTTAAACTCCACCAAACCTTGGGTAGATTGAAATGAAGATAAGTTTAATGTCTGAGATTATCTTTTGAATACTTTCTTCTTTTTTTAAGTATTGCTCTCTCGGCTAAATATAGTTTTGATTTTTACATTTTTATAGACCATTCCCTGTAGGCACATTGTCTCTCTTCAGTGATTTATATAGTTTGAATTAAAGGGGATGATAAGCATTTGCTGTTCAATAGTGTAGTTAATGCTCAGCCCCCCCGGGTAACAGAGCAGTGAAGCATTTACCACTCAGTAGTAGTTCTGCAACAATCAGCAGCAGTGCGGCTCTATCACAGTAAATTTATATCAGTACACTTCAGCCTCAGGGAGCTGAACGTTCACTCAGCATAGCCTAGGGAAAACAGTTAGAATGGACATTTTCCAGTCTTTTTGGGTGGCACAACAGGAGGAGTTTACTATTGTAACTGGATCAGAAACAGAAATCACATATGTGCAACATGAAAATTATCCAGCCTTTATTTTCTCTCCTTTTTTTCCCTTCCAGCATGAAAAGTAAATAAATGCTTGGACTAGAAAGCTTTTGGAAACCTGGAAGTTAAAAAAGGTTTCTGTATTGGCAGGCACACTACAGTGCTGGTGAGATGCCAGAGAGTCTAAGGGTGCTCCGGGCCCTTCACTCCTGTGCCTAGGAGGAACCTCCTCTGTAGGTTGGTGAGCTTTTAGGCCCTGTGGCTTTACAACACTCCTGTTCCTGTGATTGTGATGAGAAAATAGCAAGGACTGTATCAGCCAAGCAATAAAAGCTTTTCTTTTCCAAGTTATTTTTCTTCAATAGGCCTGAAAGCATTTTATAAAGGAAGCCAATATCATCAGGGTTGAGGAGCGCAAGTAGTGCTCTCCTCTATCCTTCTGCTTGCAGGGCATGACAAGGGAAAAAGCATGAAATGCCATAAGATCGATATCTGGCTCCAAGCCTGGTGTCACTGGAAGAATTTTGGGGTTTTTTGGTTGTGGGTCAGTATACACAACACCAAGCCTGCTGGCAATAGATGGGGTACACCTGTCTCGAAGCGGGAAAAGGAGTTAGCAGGGCTCAGTGAAAAAGATTAAACCAGATTTGAAGAAGAAAAGGGGGTGTTCGTGGAAGAATAGGAACAGTGATCATCCCCCTGGATACCTGGCACTGGTGGGGGCACATCTTGAGTATTGTGTTCAGTCTTGGCACCCTCATTTGAAGAATCACATTAAGTTGCTGGAGAGTGTCCAGAGAAAGACAACTAAGCTGGTGAAAGGTCTAGGGAACAAGACTTGTGAGGAGCAATGAAGGGAGTTGGGTGGTTTAGTCTGGAGAAAAGGAGATTCAGAGGAGACATTATTGCTGTTTACAGCTACCTGAAAGGAGGGGAGGGGGTGTCAACCTCTTCTCCCAGGTGCAAGTGATAGGATAAGAGAAAACGGTCTCAAGTTGCACCACATGAGTTTAGATTACATCTTAGGGAAAGCTTCTTCACCAAAAAGGGTTGTCAAGCACTGGAACAGGCTGTCCAGGGCAGTAGTTGAGTCACCATTCCTGGAGGTATTTAAAAGCCGTGTAGAAGTGGCACTTAGGGACATGATTTAGCGGTGAACTTGGCGGTGTGCAGTTAACAGTCAGACTCGATGATCTTAAAGGTCTTTTCCAACCTAAACCAAAATTCTGTGATTCTATCTTTGTATGAAAGATGTTGAAACCAAAGCAGAAGGAGGCCCCAGGCGATATCCACTGTCCTTCAGCAAGACCATGACAAAGTAAAAATAAAGCTGAGGTTCCCAGGGTGTCTTGCCTAATGCTGTGGCTGCTGCAGTCAACACTGCCCTCTCTCTCTGAAATGCATCTGGAAGCCTCAGGCTGTAGTACAGCCAGCATCAAGAATAAGGACTGACAAAGTTAATTTTTCTCTTGTAAATTATAAAAGATGAGGCAGAGTAAAATATAAAAGAGGAGGAGAAGGAACTGCAGTAGGCAAGACGAGTTTCAGCCTAGAAAACAGTGGGAAAGTGCAAAGAGGGATTTCTGTGAAGCGGCGTTGTAAGTGCTCCAACCCCACAGATGCTGTTGTGATTGTGAGAAAAGATGATTGCAGTGAACTCAAGAGGTGTGAACTCTGCTTTGGTGACAGGGAATCTACAAATAATGACCATTATACCTACACTGCGTCTTTAAGCCTGACTGGTTGTAGAGACCCAGCAAGCATAAATATAAGTGTGCTTAAGTGCATCTCTCAGGGCCCTTAGATCTCAGCATCATATATTTGCCAGCATCTCACTGCACCAGAGAGCCTGAGAGGCTGTCAGCAGGAAGGCTTCAAGCTGAGAGGGCAAGTCAGGTTTCCAGAAGATGTCTGTGTTATGCTTTGTGCTTGCCTGCCTGCCACAGTGTGGAAACAGCATAAGGACATTGTGAAGAACCTCAGAAAGGATAGTGTTGACAGGCAAGTGGAGAAGATTGAGGAAAAAACTGTGATTTTTGTTAAAGTCATGGTGGAAGAACTGCTGACATCCTCTGGCAGTGGTGAGAATGTGAATAATTGAAAAGAAGTTTGATGGCATTAGAATTGGGACTGTTCTGAAATCTGCATAAAAATTAGGATGTGCAAAACTTTCAAAGAACAGGAATCTGACAAATAATGGGGGGAAAAATGAAATATAAGTGGGTAATTGGCTGAAAACTCTGAGAAGATCCCAGCTGAGCTGTTCCAGTCAGTGCTCAGATGGGCATGGCTCTCTCCCTGCTGTCAGCAGGCATAAGCATCATTCTCCCACACCCAGCCTGAATCTGACCTTAAAGCATGGACACTGATAACAAAGCGAGGAGGACCACTTACATAAAGCCTGGCATGAATCCTGCAGAACTGACAAAGATAAATCTTATCCAGTTAAACAGTGTGGCCCGTTTGGTCACTCTAGTCAAGGAAATCAAAATTATATTCCAGTCCTAGAAGGGAGTTTAAAACTGTGAAATGGAAAAAGAAAAGAACTATGAATAAAATCAAAGACAAAAATGGAAAGGTCACACTTACAGTCAAAGAGAAGATGAAGGGGCACTAGAATAGCAAACAAACTTACTATGAGGCAGAAGAATAATCTCAGCAGCTCCAGATTCAGGTAACTGACCCATTCCTTCACCACAAGCTATAAATGACAAGTCTCTTGGGGAGAGTGGTAGTCATATTTGAATGATTTCAGTAGTAATATCAGAAGGAAGTTGAGAATAATGAAGGACTCATTAGGTCAGGACTCAGAATCTGTGGTGTCAGAAATAGGAGAGGAACAGCTGTGGGAGATACAGTGTTAATGCTGTAAGTCTCAATGCACATGTAGCTAATACAAAGAATCTGTATCGCTTCATCTCTGATAAAGCATTTGCCTCTGCTGTTACCTCCATCCTCTTCCCTGCATCACAGTGTGCCTAAGGCAAGAGGAGTGAGCCGAGGCATAATGTGGAGTTACACAATGCAAATAAAGGCAAGGGTGCCTCACAGAACATCTATTATAAGTGATAGTGTGTATGATTGGAAGAGTGGATGTCTTCAACTGAGAGGAAAAAGATATTTCTCTGAACTCTCTGGAACTGAAAGAAATCACGGATTCAGTCAGAATGGGACTATACCAGACCACTTTCGTGGGCTCTTTCCAGAGCAGAATCACATATGGAAACAATTTTTGATAACGTGCTGTAAAATGCATTCCAGGGAATATTCCCATAATGGCAGAGATTGAACTAGACAGTTTAATAAGCCTTCCATCCCTAATTTCTCTCTGCTTGTTATTCTTTAAGCTGAAGCCACATAATTTTATGTTCTCTATAGCTTTTGAGTCATCCAATATCTACTGATTTATAGCTTGGCTAGTGTGTAACAAACTCCAGGTTGCTTGAGGAAGAAAGACACCTTAATCACAATAGCAGGTTTCAGACACCTCATTCAGACACCTCCAGGCCCTTGTTTTATTTGTTTATTTAATCTGTGGAATCAAATACACCGTAAGAAATATCTACATTGGCCAGCCTCACCTAGAGTCTTTATTAAATCCTCATATTAACAAAGTGCAGAGCAGTAAAAGTGATATGAAAATACAGGGCAAGATACACAGAAATTAGATGATGGTTTGGGGAAGGCCACCCTCATTTTTTAAGCTTGATTGTTGGGAAGAGGTGGTGTTATATCATGAAATAATACATATATTCTGTGTAGCTACCAGGGACTGTGCACACTGCACAGCATTTGATGGGCGATATGTAACTTTTGGAGGTGTGCAATATTTCACATGATGTGGATCCAGAGAAGACAACCTGTTTGTTCAGAGCATCTCTGAGATTCACATCTGTATCAGGTACTGCTGGCAAGCTAAATCTTTGACAAAAGATCTGATACCTGAAACCCCAGCTTGGGAGTAGCAGTTATGGAAGAGAGAGGTGTTCGGTCTCATCTCACCTTAGAAATCTAAATCCTCAGTTGTGAAGAATCACCTGAAGGTACTGCTCTCTCTGCTGACTATCCTACTCCTACAAAACGGAGACACAGGCACTTCCGGAGGTCAGTTTATCCCACGTGTCTCTCGTAAGAGGAATGACTTCAAATCACTGAGAGTAAAGCTTAACCTTCATCTTTCAGAACATCCAGTTTGATGGGATAAATTTCAACCAACAAGTGGAATACTTCTGACTTTTTTTCCTTGAGAAATGATAGGTGGTTTAGAAGGCTGAGGTCTGTAACAAAGTTGTGCTGGGCTCCAAGGCTTTGATATCCTGCATTCTTAACAGTGCAACAATTTCATACTCAGAAAGGGGGGAGTGAGAAGGAGGGAGAATAAGAAACCAAATAATGCATTTGTGCATAATAATCCTGAATATTAGGTAATTTTCTATTTTTAGTCAGGTTTTAAATAGTATGAGGAGTGATTATGAACCAGTAAATCATAATTAATTATAAATCATTTTTCACTCCAGATGTAATCTCAGGTTTTGGAAGAGCTCTTGTTTAAATAACTAGAATTTCAGTTTTTATATTCAAGGCATGTTTATATCATCTAGGATTCTAGCAGGAAGTCTGTTTCACTATGAATGTGTCAAACTCGAGCGTGACAGTGTTGGTTCCTCGTGAAGTAGATATGCCAAAAGCAAGTGCGTGGAAGTAGCACCCATATTGATTTTTCTATCAGCAAAAGCTTGCTAGGTCTGTCTTAAAAATACAGTTGAATCTGAAACAGGATAATTAAACATATCTATGATGGGCTTAATCCTGTGAAATACACAACACCCAAACTCTACATTAGCAAAGCAGTGAACAATTTCTTTTAAGACTGTGTTTATATGTGGAACATTCTTGTACACGGTCATTGTGGGGGCTGATAGCAGTGACAACCTCCCTGAGTTCTGTGGGAAGCTCACACTGAGTGTCCTGCAATTTTGGATCAGTTCCAGCTAAAATTCAGTTTGGACTATCCAGATGAGAAGTGCTAAACCAGCTGAATTAGTGTTAGAACATCCATTAGTGTTGGTGTGCATCCATTTACCTTCAGCCAGACTGATGTGCAACTGCCACATGCAGGCTCCAGAGGCCTTCAGTGCCTGAGTGTGACCTGGTGAACAGCTCTTACAAACACCTCAGACAGGTATGAACATTATTTATTGAAAACAGACTACTTGGGACATGTGACATTAATGTTATGGGGAAATATTGAAGCAGGTGTGTGATTTGTATTTCCTTTTTCTAGAATAACAGAGCAAAATTTGAAGCCAGATATGAGAATAAAGTACGAGTTCAGTGATGAGGTGGCAAATGAGAAAGGCAATTCGTTTGTGCTTGCAGATTATGTCTTTAACTCAAACACAATGCCCAGCTGTGCTAGAGACTTGACTTTGTTCAGGGTAATTTGATATTGATCAGCCTTCAGGTGTAATGCTACAACAATCAAACTGAGCAAATGCAATGCTACACAGATACGGTTTTTCAGACACATTATTTCTATGAGAAATCATCACATCACAGAGAAAGAACGCAGACTGGCAAAAGCATATTTATCATGCTTAGGTTCCTTTTCTCTGTTCTGATATATCCGTATTGAGTTTTATTTTTAACACTGGAGAACAGCTAAGAAATATGTGCTTATTTCAGACATTCCATTAGCGTTGTTTTTTTCATCTGCAATCCTCTTAAATGCACTAATAATGTGAACAAAGAACTTAAAACAGACATTTGAAAAAAAGGCAATAGCTGAAGTCTTAACTTCAATTATTTACTCCAACCCATCTCTGAAATTCAGTGAGTTCTTTAAATTCAGTGGAGACGGTTCTCACTCACTTTAATGAAGAGAGTGTTTAGACCCTGCCAAAACTCATATTTATAAATGAGACACATGCATCTGTCTTATTCTCACTCCCTGTGTTACAGTGCTGGCAACAGTGCCCATTTCCAGTGCAGCACTAGGTGTTCTGGGGCTTTCCAACTCCGTACACCGTTTGCAGCTCATCAAGCCCATGACCACATTAGATTATGTACACTTGCATACCTAATGCTGTTGTTTCTACTGTGACAGTAAGATTGAGCCAAGGTATATTGACATTCAGAAAATTTACTTGATCTTTGACCAGTGTGATTTGTGTTGCATTTCTACAACCAGGCACATTTTGAAAGATATTTTATTTATTTAAAAGGTATGAAGGTCTTATCTACACTATCTTTTTTCCGGCATCTTTAATATCTTAATTTAAAAAAAAAAAAAAAATTGTCTTTAAAAACAAAAAATGTTCTTTAATGGCAAAATAGATGTTCTCAAGAGTCATGCAACTAAAACTTGGAGAGTGATTTACCTTGGTACTAAAAGGAATTTGGAATTGTGGGCTTCACTCAAGTTCAATATATAAGTAGAGGTAATCAGTGTGATTGCTTAAAATAACCCTTTTTCAGTGGGAATTGCAGCAGCATCCAAAATTCATCAAGATATGGACGTATGTTGCTCAGCCAAATAATCACTATGGTCTTTTAGACAATTAAAGGTATTAAATCTTCACATATTAGATTCTGACTAACAGAGTCTTGGGCAAGCTTTTTATATGAAGAATATAAAACATGTTAATTAATAAATCCAAGTGCAAACTCATTACCTTAAGACTTTATAGCAGAAGCATGGAAACAGTTACGTTTTCCCCTTAGGTTGATAACTTCACAATTATAAACAGAGCTTGGAAAGACACGCTTAGGAGGCACTTCTTTCAGATGAGATAATTAAGAATGTTCTGTTTATTTTTGTGTGCACCCAAGTGAACAGTGCTATTATGGCAGGAGGAACCAGATAATTTTAAAATCCCAGTCACAGTTGTTTCAAGTGGCTAAGTTTAGTTTCAAGACAGTGGTTCAAACTCAGGTTGGACATATTTTTTTCAGTATAATTTTAGAAGATAATAAAAATGCAAACAACTCCTGAGGGTAAGTCATATCACCTACAGGAGCAATTCAGATGTCCTCTTTAAATTAAAAGTGCTGACTTAGTAAAAATAGAAACCATAAAGATTCAGTTAAATGCTTCATAAAAGATTTAGAAGCCACAGAATGCTCTTGTCCAGTATTCAAGAGTAGAAACTGAAGTATTTTCTTTGCAGCATCATGTCTTTTGTTGCTAAATAAACGTGTACCCATCAAAGCAAGTCCCATTGGTTACACTGGTGCTTCGTTTAGTCATGATGCTTTGTCATCTGACAAGAATTGATTGATGTCAGTGAAACAACCTCAGCAGTAATCCCTGCTGATGTATTTGTCTGCTCAGGAGCTAAAAATAAACACATGCAAATATTTCTGCTGAGAATAATTCTTTTTATGCTATCTTGTGAGCAATAATTTCAACAATAAAGTAGTATAGCTGCAGATGTAGCCCTGAGCATATAAAATTTTACAACAGCCTTTTCCGTTGTAATAGTAAGGGTCAAACTGCTGTTGTGGCAGGCAAATGCAACAATGCAGACTGGAGGACTCCTTATACCCTCTATGAACAGAGCAAGAATCAAGTGAGCTTTTGTAACTAGGAAAACACCTCTAGCTGAATTGCCAGATATATTGTGTGCGTGTGTACATTCTAGAAAGAAAAAACAATGCACTTGGTCATGCCAGGGAATGTGTCAGAAAGCTGTGTGGCATTTGGGGAGCTGTATTGCTTTACCTTTGCCTAACATGATAATGTTCCTTTACTTGTTCTTGGTTTACTATCATAGTGCATGTCAGTGACATGAAGTCACTGCTTCATAGAAAACACTATTGAAATTTATCTGTTGTCCCAGTGAAGGAAAGAATGAAATCTCTTTATTTTGAATTCCATGGTCAAAATTCTACTTTGTTCACGGTATTTTTAAGCAGGTTTTTTTTGTTGTTTTGGTTGGTCGGTTTTTTAGTTTGTTTTTTTTTTTTTTAATTGAGAAAGAAAGTATATTGACTAGCTTGAAGGTTTAAAATGGTCCCATGCGCTTTTTATGACTTAGTCATTAGGAAAATCCTGCTTCTAAATCCCTGTTACTTGATGGAAGTCTATTGTTTTTTACAGTCCATCTTGATTACAAGAAATTGAAATGCCTTGCTAACAAGCCAGTAAAAAAGTACTTTTGCAATCATTTAGTAGCTATAGAAAATATTTTATCTGAATCAGGGTCTTGAAATTTAAGTATAAGATTTAGCTGCTTTTGTTCTGAGACAATCAGTTGTTGAGCGGTGTTGATGTTAAAAGGATTCCCACCTTTCTTTTCCCTCACTCTGTCTCTTGGTGTGTGTTTGTCCACATTCTCCTGCTTTTGAACCAAATGACTCGTTTAAACTGAAGTCTAACAGGTGTTTCTGCAAGTTATTACTAAAAATTTTAAAAAATATATAGCCAGTAAGAAGAGGGAGATGTAGTGTACCTTCTCAAAAATGCTTTAGGAAGGCTTTTTTCCTTCTATGCAATGGAAAAATAACCAGTCACATTGTCGTCTGACCCAAAGAAGGGTCAGATAAACTCTTTAATTTCATTGCCCATGCAGTTTTTCCAGAATCACAGCTGCTTTGGGCTGAAATTAAACGTAAATTTCTAAGGCTGCTGTTCTGATCACAACACTTATTTAAACCAAGAAGAATGTTTTCCTGGGGCCTCCTTGTATTCCGGAAAAAATTCCATGAACGCTCTTGAGGAGAAAAATATTTCTCTTCCTACCTAGTAAATGGAAATTTGTCTACTAGATGATGTCTCTTGTTTCCCTGATGGAAAAAAAGCCAAATAAAACAAAATGTCAGCAGGTGAAATGGAAACTGTAGCGCAATGAAGATTTCAGTGCATTAATAATTAAGGAGTTATGCAAGAAATCACCCAGTATCATGAGAAGAGAGGACAACACGATGATGGTAAATCACATAAGTGCGTGACAGGTACTATTTCAACCCCAGAAATGCTCATTTCTCCTTGAGTAAAACAACTTATTGCATCAAGAAGGAGGTTTTACATCACTTCATGCTGCACATTTTTCTTCTTTCTTTAATGCAGCTGTTCTACTAAAGTGAGAATTTTGGTATCAAGAAGGAATGTAAGCCTTAGCAGGAGGCTGGAGGCCTAAATAATTTTATATTTCCAGCATTGCAAAACTGAAATGACTTGACTAGAAAAAGTCATATGAGAATAAATAAACTTCCTGCATAGAGAAGCCTGCTTATAAATTTAGTGCAATTGAAAGAGAGTAATTTATATTATTATAATTGTACTTGTCTAACCCAAATTCTTGAGTACCAAAAAATTTCAGGGTGTTTTGTTTTCAGCTCTTGTACATTTTTGGGGGAAATGTTGAGCTAAGCCAAAGCTGGCTATGGGAAGAGGGAGGACCCGGAATCTGAATTTGTTGTTTCACTAAAACAAACAAACAAGGAAAAAAAAAAATCAACATTTTAAATAATGCTCAAATCAGAAAGCCATAGAGGGTTCTGGTGTGGATTGCAAGGTGTTACACAGAGTTATGTGGGTTGAGATGGTTGACAACAAACTTAAAAGTTGATCCTAAATGTTGCTGGTCATGTGTGTTAGTGCTCCCTGTGCAGCAGAAATAGTTATCTTTATGATTAGCTACCAGGCTGTTTAAAAGAAATATTAGAAACTGGAGTAAAAAATCCGTCACTGGAGTTCTCCATTTGAAGCTTTCTCTAAGCAATTTTTTGTGTGCCAACTTCTTAATGAAAAATTTCCTGTATTTCTGCTGTGATCAAACTAAATGTCACAAGTGAATCCCTATTCTTCAAACTTCAGCCCAGTTCCTTGTTTGGCAAATCCAAAATATGTGTGGCTATCAAAGAAGTACTGTAGGTTTGTTAGGGCTTGACACCAAATTAAAAAGAATTAATTTGGTCATCTACACCACCTGACACATTCTGACTTCATCTGTTCTGGGGATAAAAAGTGACAATGGAAATTTATTAATCACAACACCAGGTCAGCCCAAGATCATGATAAAGAAATTTAAAAATAGAGAGAGAATTTGTTCTCAGATGGATATTTGTATACTCCATGGCAGAATCTTGTTAAAGATCTGAGGAACGGAGTTCCTGAAAATGGGAAAGGTCATCTTCTGTGCATTATTTGCATCCATCACAAACCAACCTTAGGCTTTTGCTGAAAGGTTCTATGTTCAGGCTTGATTGCCTTTTAAAATTGCAGCTTTTTTACTCATTTTTGCTTTGCTCAGGTTTCATCTAGAGATGGAAAATCTGCGACAAAGAACAAGTAAGCAGACAAAATGGGCAGTGAAAAGGTAAAAGAATCTCGGCGAAGGAGCAGATGTGCTGAAATATTGCAAAAAATGAGCACTTGTTTCCTAGAGGCTTCATCCAACAACCAGACCTACTAACATTTTCATGTGTGAAGAGGATGTAGAAATAGCTTCTCATGTTTTTAAAAGTGTAACACATGTTCTCTTTCATTACCAGAAGTACTGCTGCAAAGTGAGAGAACGCTATAAGGAATATTTTTCTCTTTTCTTGTAATGTTGTGGAGTTAGTTTTTTTTAAAAACCTGTGTAACAGTGCATACCAAATACTGAACCAAAAATGAATGAGCCAATAGATTTTTTTTCCAAAAATTTAAGACAAACACCACTGGTTCTTGCTATTCAAAGCATTTGGAGTTTCATTAGCAGATGTGCTACTAAAAATTGTAGTGGGTGTACTCTGAGCTTGGAGAGGAATGGTTTTGCTGTCTCCATAAATTCCTTATCTGGTTCTTCTATTCACTGTTTAATGACATCACTATTAGAATATTATATCAACAGCAGCACAGGAATTTTTCCTTTAGTTTTCTTTCCATGGATATGTTTTGCAGCTCAGAGAATACACAACAATAATGGTCTCTACCTTTAAGGTCTGGGGTTTTTCCCAAAGAGGTGTGATCTGATATCCCCTCTTTCTTCCCTTTCAGGTGGAATTGTGGTAGTCTGTAATGACAGAAGATGTAATGACATCTTTACCTGTAAGTCAGCCTGGGATACAGCCCACTGATGGTGATAAAATACAACTGACTTGGGTGGCATTCAGGAGCTCTGAAGTGAACACAGCAGAGACCCAGCAGGACTGAAGTTTCCAGGCCCACTGCAAGGTAAACTGCTGTAAAGTCCCAAAAATCTTGTACAAAATACTTGGTAGTCTTCTATGAGTGTTACGCTGTTGTTTTCAATGCAGAAATCCTCCTTTTAATATCTGAGGATTCCTTCCCTTCTGTCTTGTTTTGTTTTGGTGGGGTTTTTTTGTTTAGTTTTTTGGAGGTTTTTTGTTTTGTTGGGGTTTTTTTGGGGCAGGTAGTCCTGACCTGTGAGAGGAGTCTCACTGGAGAACATCATTAAGTAGAGTTTCAGTAGTAAAAAATAATCACATGAAACCCCTTATTTTCTTACTGAGGTCTTGAGAGAAAAATGCAGTGGAATGGGAAGAGGTAGAATTTGCTTATCAAACCATTCAAGAGCACCATATAGTTGCAAGTAAAGCATTAGCTAATTATTAGAAATGTGGATTCAAGTTCCAGAGGGTGAAAAAACCAACAAAATCACACCACAGAAATCTAACCATTTTACTATTTCTGTGAATTCCAGCTAGAGGAAAACTAATTGTGTTTGTTTTCATAGATTATATCCAAAATTACAGGGAGAAAAAAATTCATGTGGGACTAACAAGTTGTACAATGAATGAAACAATTCTGTTTTAGAAAGGGATTCTTTTTTAATCCATGAATGAAAAAACACTTTATATTATTTTTCATTGAAATATTATAACAATCATTTTGAAGCTGTTTGGTTCAGGAGGTATTCTGTGGTCTGGCCTACTAAATGATAGAAGGTTTAATCAAGTGATTCAGCTAGCAGCTGGCTTGGTGGAATGAGAAATGTTAGTTCAGGCTCCTGTTTATGGTTGCTTGTTTTCTTGTTTTACCCTCAGGAAGAAGCTTAAATGTTTAATTCTGTAGCTTTTCTATTTTTATACAAACTTCACAGTAAAGCATAAAGCAACTTTGCCTAGTTTATATGGGCATTTTTAATTAAATGTTTTGTTCTTCTCATTGCAAACCAAAATTTAAACCAAAAATCAGCAGCAGGAGATTTTAACTGCACAACATTCCTTTTGAACTGGAGACAAAAGCTCTTACTGGTGTCACCAGAGAAAGGTTATGTCTTTCTTTTTTATCTAAAACCTGTTTTAATTTGTTGAGTTTTGCTAGCTGAGTTTGTGGTTTAGTCACTTAGATGAGCCCCTGCAGTTGCTAATGAATAATCTTCACAAAATTGTTGTCTGGGAGAAGATGATTTATCTGCACTTTATAGGCTGGAACAAGGCACATCAGAAACAGCAAATATTTTTGTGGATCTGGTGCTGTGTTCAGTGTTTATGAACAACACCTCCTGTACCTGAGCCAAATGCCTGTGCCATAAAATTGTTGTTCTGTGTGGTGCGCTATTAGTGCACTAACAGAAGGAATACAGTGAAACTTTAAATTCAGTGAACCAGATTGGCCTTGGACTGGTTTTGTGTGGTGCTTTATTATACAAACTGTAATGGAGTCTGATTTCAGGGCGCAGTTTCAGCAAAGCATCTCTAATAGCAGCAGTGTGACCTGTTTTTCCAAAACAGTAAGGCCTTGGCATAACCTTTCTCTAATCTCTTCCACTCTCCGTCTTGATTTGCACAAGCCAAACAATTCCACCAAACAGAAGAATAGGATTCTGGCTGAGTACCTTCATATATTTTTAGGGGTGCCCAAGGGTCCCTGAAAATGCTCTTTTTGCAGAATATGAACTTGAAAACAAAGCTGCGAACAGAGTAGGGGCATGTCTTTGACTTCCCTTCATACCTGTACACAGAGTCACTTCCACACGGTCATTACATCTCCTTTGTTTACATTTGATTACATGTGAAGTGCGCATTCAATAAAAAGCGTACTAGACTGAATTTTGAAGCCTGGCTTGAAGCTGCCTTTTATACCCATTTTTTGGTGAATCCAGAATATAGAATGTGTAGAACAGAATAGAATAGAACCACAGAATTCAATTCTTGCTCTTTGTTTATCTTGAGACTCCTAAGTATACTCCTGCTTTACTAAAAACTTAGCTGTGAAAATTCTAACTAGGTGAAATAACTCAGGCAAACAAAGCCCAAGCCAGATACAATAACTTAGAAGCAATATACTTTTTTCACGAGTATTCTGGGAGCTCAAGTGGGAAATACTGACTCTTTCCCCAGAAACTTGAGCCCAGTTCTTACCACATCCCTAACCTAGTTGTGCAGATTCACCAGTTCAGCTGCATTTCACATAGGCAGCTGAATGCCTGGGCATCTCTTTGGGTTTGTATTTTTTTGTTGAATGTGATATGAGCTGAGAGCTGATTTGTTTGAGCCTGGACTTCTGAATGTGAACCTTGCCCTCCAGGTTTTTTAATTCTTGATTTTCAAAAAGCATCCTGGTCATGAACTCTGTGGCTTTAATGCAATTTTTTTGCATCATTATTTCTAGATGAATGATTCACTAGTTAAAAAGTAACAGAGGGGAAAGAAAAAAACAACAACAAAAGTGACAACCAAGCTTAAGGGATTTCAACAGAAAAGCAATAACCTGGATCCCTCTAGAGGCCGTTTGTGTAATATTTGGTAGGAAAAAAAGATTTGAACTTGTCTCCCAGTTGCTGTCTACAAATAAAGGAAGCTTATCCATCTCATGCTATTGCTTATTATCTTGCCAGCGTGCTTCTGTCTGGTGGTGAAAGCTGCATAATTATTGTAGTTTCTCTCCTTCAAACTAGTTCTTTCTTAGAACTGAGCAATGTAGCAGGAGTTTCTGCATGCACTGATTGAGTCTTAAATTAACTCCTAAAGGCATGTTTCTTTGAAAACTATTTTTAGAAAGCAGGTGTTTCATGTCAGAAGCCAGTTGAGGCACCAGAAAGTTAGATTTCCATTTGTGGTAGTATTGCCAAGGAGTTAATTAAACAGGTCGAACAACAGGGATACGACTACTTTCCCATCTGTGTGCATTGATTCTGATCTCTGGCGCAGTGAGAATACTCCTTTGTGTGAAAAGCCAAATCTTAAATCCTGTAAGACAAGACAGACCATGATGATGGTGGAAAGCTGCAGGCAATTGCCCAGAGACAGGGTGGTTTCCTTGGAAAGGAGCAGAGCTCAGCACAGCAGGGTGAGGAACAGAGCTTTCTGAACCCTTCCCGTTGCTTCTGGTGTACAATAGTCTCCACATTAAACGCTTCCTGAGACTGAGAGCACTGCTATTCCAACGTCTCATTCAGAATAATCTGCTTATTGGAGTGTGGGCATAAAGGATAGGGATTCCACTGGTGTATCAGCAGTCCCTGTGACACAGCAGACTGTGAAAAAATGAGTGAAGTATTGGCAATGTGTCACAATCTGTCCATCACTGATTGATTGAAAAACCTCGCCACAAAAAAAAAAAAAATCCTCAAATCAATTTAGATGCCTAATTGAAAAAAATCAGAATGTCTTCATAGTGATCTTGGTCAAATCCATCAAAGAAACCTTCCTGCCAAGGTTTTTGTGTGTACTTAGTGTAATTTGAGTTGATGGTATGTAAATACTTTGCGATTAAAATGCCCTTTACGATATTTTTGGTTCATCTCTGGTCCTTGTTCTGTTTCTCCTGAACATTTGACATTCTTACCTCCTTTCTCGAAAAGAACTGTAGTCCTCTATCACTGTGTTATTCCATGGGATCCTACCAACTATTTGAAAATAAATTTTAATTTTTTAATTAAATTAATATGAAGACTAGTATATATATTTATATTTCTAGCATAGAGAAAAATAGTTTTTGATCACTCATATGTGCAAAATATCCTTTTTTACAGCATGAAATGTAATTTTATCCACATGAGTGAATGCTGATGAGGTGCTTTTGAAGAGCTGTTGGCTAAAATTACCAGCCATATTCAACTTTGCTGTAAAGGTGGAAAGAATAATGTTATAATGAAAGATAAAGATGTGGGAGAATACTCATAAAGGCCACTTACAAAAGAATTTCTAGAGAGCACCAACTTTTTGTGCAGCATCATGCTGCCCTGGGAAGAAAACCTGTAACTTGTCTCGCACTACAATATAGCAAAACATAGGCAGATTAAGCACAATCCGGATTAATTTTCTTACCACAAAATGTCAGTGTACCAGACTAGAATGATCTGGGGTTCACAGAAAGAACTGGTAGTGTCAAAATCTCTCTCCCTTGCTTTTGTTCTGGAGCTCAGCCAAGAACTATTGATGGCATGGGAAAGACTCCAGTGGGTCTGGTATCATTCTTCACTCTTTTCACCGCGTTGCCTAAATTCCACTTTGCATTTTGCCCACGTACTTGTTCAAAGTTTCATTTCAGACCAGGAAGTATATTTGAAAGTGTGTGAGCTGTCACTGGGTACTCTTAAGCAATATAATTCTTTTATTCTGGCTTGATCGGCTGGGCAATTGATTTATGGCTGTTTACTTCTGCTTTGGTTAATTAAGTGGGAAGCAATAACTCAGGAGCTGCATCTGCCAGCAAGTGGAGCTCTTTGCTAGCCTAGGGAGGTGTGTCCTCACCAGGAGCCTTGCTCTATCCTAAACTGAAACTACTGGAGAGCTGGTATTCAGTTTTCTTTTGGCCCTTTTGCAACTTTCACATTATGTTCCAGTTCTGTTGGTTTGTAAAACAAGGGGATGATGGCTAAAACCAGGCAATTTATAAATTATTTTATTTCCATGGAGATTTTATGGCTTTTTGATTTGACAGGCAGATACTGTATTTATTCCCTTCACCCCTTGAAAGGAAGGGATGATTTTAACATTTCATTTTTAGTTTATGTTTTTGTAAGTAATATATCCTAGTAATTTTAATAAAATGGTACAGTTTGCCTTACCAGGAAGATGGGGGATGCAGGGGACAGTTTTCCCGGACTTTTCACACTATGGGCTCGTTGACCACTGATGAATGTTTATAGGAATAGTTCCTTAGAACAGGATGTCAACCCAGCTGTTCCATGATCTACTTTGTGGTTTCATAAATGGTTTAAAGTATAGGGCAGTGAAGGATCTTATAGTGAGAACCACTGTTCCAAGAAGCAACTTTATTTTAAATTCTCCTTCTTTTCTACTACAAACTGTCTTGATTAGGAAAGACTTTTAACTAAAACATATAACTTTCCAGTCACATAAAGGAACGCACGGAGAAAATGTCATTCAATCAAGATGAGATGTCAGGATTAGTTTTCTAACTCAGATTCTCAAATGAATCCTCAATGAAATCCAGACTGAACATAGCATTTGCCTGCTAATGCTAGAGGTATTCTTCTTTACGTACTTTATTAGTGTTGAAGTCTCGTTTATTTATGCTGGCACGTGCTTTACTCAGTATGTTACTCCATGCTGGCAGTGTTTTATCCTAATCATTCTATACATCCACTGGTTAGTGCTAAGTCACCCAGCTTTCTGAAGGTCGCCCATTTTGTGCATAACTTGTGCTCTGTACTGCTTGTGCTTGTTCCCTCAGAGCCCACCAGTGTTCTTACTCCCCCGTGGTCAGAATGCTATTGCCATACTCAGAGAAAAGCAAGTCTATTTTTGCAGGAAAAATATATTATTTTAGGTGTGTAATTCTAATTTAATAAGACAGAAAGAAAAGATGCATCCTCTCCTCAAACATCCTCATGTGCTCAGCAGGGAACTTGCTTTTTCCTCCTGCTGTGCTGAAGATGAGTAAAGCAGGGAGAATTCACCACTCCTTGGAGATGGCTCCTGCTCACTCCATGGCTTCCAACTGAAGCTGGAGAGGAAGGGAGGTTGGATTTCTGAAAAGGTTTAAGAGAGTTAAGCTCCTTTTCTCAGTGCTTCTGAGGAACAGCAATCTGTAAATTAGCAATGTTAGTCACGTTAGGTACAAAAAAGCCAGAGAAAGTAGAGTTTACATCCCCCAGTGTATGGGTGGAGTCACAGACTGTGAGATGGGTTAAGTGAATTCCCACCTGGTGAAGCTGGAAATTGTGTCCAGCTCTCTTGTACTCAAATCCCACTCCATGAGGCTTTTGCTTCTTTTAAAAATATTGATTTTATGGGCCATCATTAGCTTTTCTCTGCTTTCATTGCCACGACAGAGTTCCCTGGAAATGCTTTGTAGCCTTCCATGCCTGGCCAGGTCTTTACAGCCCTGGACATATTCAAGAAGAGCTTTGAAGGAGACCTGCTTAGACAAACCATATGAACTCTGGAAACAACAGAAATAAGTTCCAGCTTGGCTCCCCTGTCCCTGAAATCTCTTGGAGCTTCTTACCCTGAGCTGGCTCAGCAGCTTTTGAGCAAAGATGCTGCCCTATTTCTTCTTCCTGACCCACTGATTTCTGGAAGGAATTAAAAAAAACGTAATCATAAAATGCAAATATTAAATAGCTACAATCCTCCCCTCGTAGAGGTCATTTCTCAAGTGGGAAGGTAGAGAAAATCACTGTATCTAAGGAAAAAAACTGCTCCCTAAACAAGCACTGAGAAGAGATCTCTATAACTAAGTATGAAATGAAGGGGAAGCAGTCTTTGTAAGATGAGAGAGTGGCTCATGCCAGCTTTCCACAGTACTCTCACTCCCTGTAACCTGCCATGTTTCCCAGCCTCCGCAGAAACCAAAGCTCATCTGTGCTTTCCCTCAGGTCTTCAGGGGACTGATTGTTTTTCAGAGTACAAAGACATACCTCATTTAGCTTTTGGGGGCTGTCAGCAGTGCTATGAAGTCACTCGTATATTCAGAAAAGAACACCTGTATATCTCTGCAGGATCACCTTGTTTTATTACTGCTACAGCACAGTGAGACTGCGCCTCAGACCACTCCCAGGCAAGTCTGGCTTTTGTTCCACATAAAAGTCAGGTCTCCCATAAACCACAGCTCAGTTTAGAAACATACTCAGGGAGTGTGGCCTCTTACAAAGCAAGAAAGGCAGAGAACAGTTTCACTCAACCAGAACAAAACAAACAAAATCCCCTTCTCTGAAAACCCAGTGCAGTAAGCCTCAAGGCTTCAGTAACTTGTGCTCCTCTCAATTGTATGTGACTTTGTTAGAGGATTCATTAGTTAAGGCTAATGAGTGCTTGCCTACATGCTCTCATCTCCATAACTAACACACCAGCACTTGTCTCAGAGCATTACAGTGACATTACATCAGCCAACAGAGCCAACTGTGATTTATAAGACTGCGAAACAAAAACAATGTAAAATTAGTTAGGATGGATATGGGAAGGTAAAAAATGTTGGACTGTGATCTCATGTGTTTCCTTAGGAGAGGATACAGTCGTTCTGCCCAAATCAAGGCCCCTGTATACTCTTTGCTGTATCTTTGTATTCAAAAGTACCGTGCAGAGCAGGCTGGATTTTATGGCTTCATGTTAACATTCTCTGTCAATTTACATGAGCATTGAAGGAAGTGTCAAAACTCTTTAAACTCAAGGTAAGGAGCAACTGACAAACTCATACCCGTAAGTTCTAATATGGAGAGGTGTAACATTAACTCCAATGGAAGAGTGCAGGGACTGTAAACTGAAGAAGTGCTTAAATGCTCTGATGGATCACTGCCTCCTTCTGCCCTGTTTTACATCAAACTAGTGCAGTTGAATTGAACAGGAAAGACAGAGCAATGCAGCCACAATTCATGGCCAGACAGTGCAAATTTAACGAAGACAACCTCCCCTTTGAATTGAGTTCGTGTTGGCAGCTTAAATTAAGTCAGGGATTTTTTTGGAGCTTTGTGTCTGTGTGCTGCAGTCAGACCTGGAGAGTGTCTCTCGAAAGAGATACTGGAATGACTGGAGCCAGTTTGAGTTAGTGGTGTTGCAGGAGAGGCAGTGAGTGCTGTGGTACAGAAAGGGCTGTGTGGGTGATCAGGTGCAGAGAAGGGACTGATGCTGAAAGCCCCAGCTGGCATCAGCATTCAAAAGGCCTGGTCATACCCAGCTTCCAGTGGGGAGCTTCCCATTCCACTGGGCAAAGATATACCTCAAGAAAAGTTTAAAGGAACAGAGATAAGAAAGTCATGAATTACTCTGTCACTTCTCTCATGTTGTTCTGTAAACAACGGACAAGTTAATTAAATACATTATTTTGCTAAGTATTTTGATGTTTAATCATTACTTTTGCAGGTTAGGCTGTTAGATAGGTGTAGTCTCTGGGTGTGCTGCAATTGTTAGCAAATAGAGAGAAGTTAATTCCCAAGCAAGGCTTCTTTGGGCCCTACAAACCACAGAAGTAAATGTTATTGGGGTCAAGTTTGGTTGTCTTTTCAATGATTTTCATGTAGGGGCTTTGGGCAGGGGCTTATTTCTGAATCCTTTGTGAAAATAAAAAAGCAAACTCAAGAAAATAACAGGTTATATGAAAGTTCAATCACAAGGGAATAGTTAAAAGAGTTGAAGAGTTCCTTTAAGCTCTCCAAAATTATAGTGGAGTTATAAAGAGGAGGACTGGACTGACCTCAAATAGAGTAAGGTAAAACTATTCAAGAGCAAAAGTAATATTTTCACCTTCAGAAAACTGAGTGTGCACATATGGACACTTCTGCTGTTTCTTTAAACATTGGTTATGGAAAAAAAACCGCATTCATAAATAGGCAGTGTGAGATCTACTGATAAATTCAACAAAAGCAATTTTGTACCTATTGCAGAGAACAAGCCTGACATTTAAATGAATGCCCAGAGCAGTAGATTGAAGAGAATGGGTAGATAGTTATATCCATTGCCTGCTGTCTTCCTTCTCCTCTGTCTTTTAGAGCAGTCAAAATTGGAATAAAAGAGATTTTCCTGTTTTGGAAAGGACTAAAAAATTATCTCTCTTTGCTTTACGAAAATTAGGGATGCCATATCTTCTTTTATTGTTATCATCATCCATTTTTATTTTCATCTCTAGTGCAATGCTTTGAGAATAGTTGGAATAAGTAGAGTAAAACTTCAAGCAAAAGAAAAGGTCATTCTGTAGAAATAAATATCAAAAATAGGTCAGTAGCCTGGATCATAAACCCTTCTTTATGCTGCTCTGGTAGTGATAAAGGTTATCCAAGACCCAGAAAGAGTCCCAAAGGTTATCCCTTTGGAAAAAAAACCACCACCACTGGATCAATATTGTTCCACAGCATTGTGTGTAAATTAGAGTTCTTCAAAAAATAATGGAGCATAGAAAGGAGGTGAGTGGCAACCTGCAAAGCATTCAGGATAAAGCTGGCCCTGCAGGCCCCAGGGCCACCTGTGGTGTGGCAGAGCTGCTTGTGCAGGCAGCCCCAACCCTGCTGCCTCCCTGCTGGGGCCAGGGGAACTCAGTCCTGCAGCCTGAGTGAACCACCTCTGCCAGCAGCTGCTCTGCTGCTGACAGACAAACTTCCTTGGGCACTTTTATATTTGGATTAAAGCTTTTTGCACCTCTCAGCCTGCAGAGCTGCAAGGAATTCATAGTTAAGATTCTAAATTACATAAAAACAATGAAAAAAAAAAATCCATCATCTTAAGAAGTTTTTGTGTCTCTCTAGAGTGCTGAGGTTGCCAGGCTGGCCATGTAGTACAGCAGAGAGCAGAGAAACACTGGTCTCGCTGTGTTGGGCAGGTGGTCTGCAAAATTTCTCTTACTGCATTTTGCCCCTCCCAAAACAGGTCTTGTTTAAAGTTAGTGGCTTTTTGTAGTACATGTGTCTGTACCTTTCTTAACGTGAGCTATAGAAATTTCAGTCTTTATAGACTAGGGCTGCAAAGCTGCTTAGGTAGAAATCCACATCTGTTTTGCATTTTGTTTCCTTCTGTACTCCATTGGGAAGTTAGAGGGCATCATGTCTGAAGAGATTTGGCCTCTCAGGAGAAATGCAGCCCAGCTTCTGATAAGACTGATATTTGTGGGCAGTCACTAGGAAGGTAAGAACAGCTGTTAATGTGCTGCTGGTTGAATTCTGTATACACCTGCAGAGACCAAGGAAAACCAAGTTCAGGTCTGCTGCACAACAGTTACTGCTCTGAATGGTTTGCCATTTATCCAGAAACATGCATAACACTGCTTGGGGAAGTGTCACTGAGTGAGATGGAAGGGCTAAAAACCCATTAGTGCCCTAGTAAATCTACTCTGAAGACAGCAAGGGCTAATCTGATCTATCGAGGTCTACAATATTGCCCTGGGCAGATGATTTACAGTGCCTTCAAGTGCAAGTGCAGATCATTGCTGCTGCCCGAGGGTCACGGGGGCACAGCCCTGGTTGCTCAGTTTGCAGAGCAGTGGCACAGTTGAATTCTTGGTTTCAGTCACAGCCAGAGGTTTTTCACTTGCGTTGTATTTTCTTTTCTAAATTTTAATAATATGAGTTAATCACCTAAGTCAGATTTCTGCCTGCTCTGTTCAAGAAGGACTAAAGGATGCTGGTGCTGTGAAGTCTGAGCTGTAATCTAAACAGTGCTCAGTTTCAAGCATCAGAATAAATATCTCTGTGCACCTGAGCTTAACCTGTGATCCTTTACCTCCTGGCACTCTGGTGTCAAATCCATTGTCTCTCCCACATTGATCAGGAAGCCTTTGAATGACATATTGCAAAGCACAGTGGTATCACACATGTCTGTGAAACCAGTTACAGGTGGCTGTGACCTGGCTAGAGACCCCCTCACTCTCAAACACTGAGAATAGGGGTAGATGTTAAATGTCCTGTGCTGAATACAACTTGGGCCCTGGGCCTGATGGTGCAGGGCAAGATTCTGGCGCTGCCACCAACGAGACCAGGGAACAGTGATGGCTCTGGGGACCTCCCTGCTCACCCAGACACTCAGCTCACCTGGCACTGGCTCAGAGTGAAGCTGCTGCTAAAGTCCCTGCTAAACAAGTCAACCTCTGCTATGAACAGGATCTGTCTTCTCGTTACAAGACATAGAGGAAAAATGCTGTGACTCACTCTGGGCTCAGGGTCCTGACATGCCTTTGTATTGTCATCGCTGTTGCAAAAATCAGCTCCTATTTTTCAGACTACATCAGCAGCTGTGTGATGCTTTGGCACTCTCACTGCTGAGCAAGGGTTATTGCATCCAGTGTTAAATCAAGGGGTGCATTATTCTGGAAAAATGTTATTTTGTATAAATAACCTTCTTGAACCTTCCCATGTCAGTCTCCAGTCTGTTTCTGGGACAGAGACATGCCGTGTTTCTCCTCATGGCAAAATCACATAAATAATAAAGAAAAACTGGGAACAGGCTGACATAGGAGTCAGATTTCTGATTCTGAAGTGTTTATCCACTCATGGGGAAAATTGCTGTTCTTCTTTCAGCATAGTGTAAAATAAGAGTTTGTTTACAGATAAAGAAATAATACAAGAGCACAGTGGAATGAGTATAAAAATTCACATACTGACTCTCTTTGCTTATTCAGAAAGAGTAGGTAGTTTTGTCTAATTTTGAAGTTCTTTTATGTTTGTTTTGTTACTCAGTAAGGACAATATTTTTTTCCTTGTTTTACTGTTTCAAGGTGAGAACTCTTCCATAGGCTTTTATACTTGGTGCCTCTCAAAGAAAGATGGAAATTTCTGTGTTACACATTTTTTCTCGCTATTTCTTCTTGGCTAGCCTTTTTAATAAAATCTCTGTCCAAGAGCCAAATATAAATTTGACACACCGGTTTCAGTGCCGATGGCTGAAGTTGCTAAACCAGTGGATATCCCAATGACACGTGCATGTCATATTCTGGTTTAAACTTCTGAATATATGAGCTTCTTTTTGCCCCCTCCAAAAAGGTGTAGCTGGCCTGTGGAAGTTGTGTCCTGCAGCTGCTATTGCTGCCAGTTTCTCGTGTAGTAAAGTGTAGGATTCCAGTGGTGCTGTAAACTTCATCACTTCTGAAAAGCATTTCTGCACATGCAGGACTGTAAAGTGATGCTTGCCAGGTGGTTTCTGTGCTCAAGCACATCTGCTTTGCCTCTCACAACTTCTTCTAATTGTAAATGCTCTCGGTCCTGGGCTTGAGTCTCCCTCTTACTTTCACCATTGAATAATGTGTGAAATTTCTGTAGTCTGCTCTGAAATGACACCTAGTTACAGTGATCTGCAGAGAGGCAGAGAGGAATTTCACACTCTTTAGTATGGTCTGTGATCTGGGGTAAGAAAACATTACATAGCTAAATACACTACCTCTTCTTTATTTGATGATTCCCCTTGGTTTATATAAAAACATATATTTTACCACATAAAACTTGATGGAAAAGATTAAATGGAAGTAATTAATTTGTAGGCCCATTTCAGATCTTGAAAATTTCAAGGCAATTTTGTTTAAAATGCCAAAATATTTTAAATGGGCTCTTTTAGGAGTATCACAGGTCCTTGGAAATATCCTTTCATGGAATGTGGCCTTCTTAATGTTTAATTTAACAGCTGATAATAGCATTCAGGCTGAGAGCTTTGAGAAGTTTATTCAGCCTGTTTGTCTAGATAGAGCAGGGACACAGAATGTAATTGAATAAACAATTGTTTAATTAATTTTTCAGTCTTGCAGTACAGTTCATTTGTACGTGTGAGTGATAGCCTCTGGCAGATGCTGGTTTCACATCATAAAACGATGTTCCATCAGAGAGACCAAAAATGGTTTTTCAGTCCCCATCTGTGTTTTGCTTCTGAAGAAAGCAATATGAACTTTTGATCTTCTTTTATAGTTGATGCAGAAATGCTGGTTTGAAAGAAGTTCCTCTTTCACTTCAACATGAACCCTTTCCTGGGCGAAGGCAGCCTGGGTGTCCGGAGCTGGTTTGCACAGCACTTCCAGCAGCTCCCAAGGAATACGGGCTGTTGGCAACCCCAGCCAGGTACAGGATTGCTGGGTGTGTGTGTGGACACTGCCAGGCTCTGGCTGGGTTGGCAGGGTCGCACGAAGTGCCCCAGAAGCACAGCCTTTGTTTGCTTTCTCCCTTCTGAGCACAGGGCTGCGAATAAGAGAGAAGTCTGGGCAAGCAGAGTTTGGCCATTCCTACTCCTAATATGTAGTTTCCAGCTTTGGGGTTGTACTTTTGGCTTGGTTTTTTGGCTTGTTTGTTTTGAATCTTTCTACTGAAGAGCGTTTGTAAAGTGCAAACACATTTTGAAAAACCACAATAAAACTAAAGAAAATCATAATAATTAAAAGACTGAGTAAAGGTCAAAGATAGAGCTGGTTAAAGTCATCACTCAGACTTGCTCTGTAGTTTTCCTGTGCTGCTCAGCCTTTTGCTGGACACTGCCAGTCCTGTTTTCTTGATTGTCTCCATTGTTTGTTCTTTTTTTAGAAGTCCTGAGCCCACAGCCGCACAAAGAAAGAATATACAGACAAACACTAGGATTTCTTATTAAACACAGTTTTGTTTTTGAACCTCACCTAGGCTGAAGGAATCTGACTGAGAGCTTAAAACCTCCAGTTTTTCTCAGATTTATCTTACAGTGCCATTTTTAGGATCCTGATATTTTTAATATTTTTAATTAGTTCTTTGACAGTGATTTCAGGAAAAGCAAGCATGAAATTATTGAGAAACTGCATTTGCTGACACAAGTGGTATGACTGGAGGATCACAGAGGTAATTTGGCTGCTAGTATGAAAAGGTCTCATTAGGAATATTTTATGTGTTTATAACAATGTGTTTACATTGCCCTTTATGCTTTTCAGCTCCATTGATACTGAAATACAGCGGAGATCTAACTGCAAGGAGAATTTGGATGAGTATTTACTGAAATAAGAAAAGCACCAGCGAAGATTTTTTCATTCTGACCAGACCAAGCATACGTGAGAAGGTTGATTGTATCATCTGGTAGCATCTATAGATCACTTGGATGGAAAACAAGCAGCTCAGGATCCTTTGCAAGGAATTAGAATAATAATGGCTGTAGAAAGCCCTAAGCAAGTTTAAGTCTCCAAGAAAGGTGTTTTCTGGCCTGCACCACTCTGAACACGAATCAACTAATAGAGCAACTAACCACTCTCTTTGTAAGTTCTGCAGAAGAGAAAAGTAACAGAGACAACCTCTCATCTTCCTCCAGAGCCAGAAAGCTTGGGAAAGAGCAAGCGTAAGGAGACATCCATCGGGGTGCAACAGCAGCCAGAAGCTGGGAAATTGAGGAAAAAGTTGGCTCAAAGCATAAAAGTCAAACTGAAAACTCAGCAAGCAAGATGTTAGAAATGAAAAATAGACCCCACCTACCCCATGGCTGATACAGAACTGGCAGTGGAAGCTATTGAAGTGTTGGCTGGCTCTCTGGTGGGAAGGCTGTGTCCTCTCCACCCTGTATTCACTGGAAAAGCCTCTGGTGTTTGCTGGAATGTCCTTTGTGCTAATAGAGTTGTCACTGGCCTGGATGTCTGCAGTAGGAAGTTTCTTCTTACATAGAAAAAATGCAAAACCAAGAAACAACAAAACCAACAACCAAAACCCACAATAAGAGGATTTAGAAACAAAACCAAATAAGTTTATAGTAGCAGACTGGCTGTTAACCTTTTCTGTACACAGATTGTTGTCATTTATTTTTGAAATATGGCACTAAGCTCTGGATTTATTCATGAATGCTCTGAGAAATTTACTTTCTTTTTATTACAGGACAGAAGATCCCACAACTCTGTGATCTTTTCTTTTACTTTCTGCCATAGTTTGAAATGCTTTTTTTTTTTGCTTGGTCTCTCTGCATTATATTTCTTGGCTTTTTACAGAAGTACAATTTCTGCGCTCCAGAATCTTCTCACATAATGTAACTAAATCCATATGTCCAGCTCATACAATTGAACACGAATCTCTGGCAGAAGCTCTCCTGAAATCTGGCTACCACTTTGGCATTTTTCATCCCATGCAGTTTTTTGTGAGATTTTTACCCATGCAGCTCTAGTGTTTGGCAATTGGAAATGAAAGCACCTTCTTTGCTACTGTAGACCTGAAATAATTTTTTAAAAACTTGATTCCCAGTTTTTGAATTCAAAGCAGAGTGACCTAAAAATTATCTGTTTGGTTTTCCTAGTCCTTCCTGTTTTTCAAAGACAAGTTAAAAATTTGAAGACATTTCTCTAAAAAGGTATGGAAGCTGCAGCATTTTGCCTAATGTTCCTCTGTCGTAATCCAATTTCTTTGAAAGAGAGGTTGGATCAGCAGCTTGTGCTTGGTTGCAGATGTTGGTCTGACTCTTGTTTGCTAGGCTGCATGAGAGCTGAAGAAGTGGAAGCAGTGGGTTGTGGGTTGTGTTTTTCCACCACATTTCAAAGCAGCTCATCTCGATCCAAAGTAGCTGTGCCAGTTTTCTGCATTTGATTTAGACAGGAAAAGTCACAACAGTATTCAAGCTTCTGCAACAGTCAAAGTCTTTTCAGCTTCCTCATCTGAATGCTGCCATTTTGGTTTACATGCCTGTGAAATGAAGCTCTGTTTGCATGAGTCCTTGTTCTGTGACCAAACTCTATAAATGAAAAAGATTAAACACTGAAAGACATGTGCACAATGTGCTTCTACTGCACTGAGGCCAAAAAGAGAAAAAAAAATCAAGCTGTAAAAACTGTCTGAGTTAGCAAAAGGAGTTGTGAGGAAGTATGAGTGTTTCCAAAGATATTTGGAGGGAATATGTGTTTATATAGTAAATTTATTTTAAACAAAGGCAATTTATCCTGTCTGAAGATTCACATGGTCAGTAATGTAATTGAATTAGAAAAATGAGGACAGGATGCTCAAAAATTCTTACATGTTTAAAAACAACACTAGACACTTTCTATTTTAGAACAAGATTTAATTGCTTTCTGTAAAATATACTGGCAGGACAACTGTTTTCTCACTGGCAGGTAACAGCAGCTCCAAAAAATGTGCTTTCTCCAGTGTAGCTGTAGGAAGTGTTGCTGCCTAGAAACTAGCATGGTCATTAATCAAAATAAAAAGAACAAACTGTTATATAAAGCAATAATTTTACTAGGCAAGTACTTGGAGGCAGCTTAAAACAGATGATCAGAACATATTACCTAGTTCTTGGTTTATTGTCTCCATAAAAACTTGGAAGAATACATGTCTACTCCAGTAATTTATTTTTTTTTCCAGGCTCAAATGTAATCTACTTCTGCAAGCAGTTTGAGGGAGGGATGGGGGGTGGATTTGTTTGTTTGTTTGTTTGTTTGTTGGATGGTTGTTTGGTTGATTGATCGGTTTGTTGGGTTTTTTAATCTTTCTGATTCTTGCAATATTTTTACCTTATTGGTGTCTGGATTCTTGCTGTGGGGGTTCAAGCACACACATTGTCCTCCTTGCTTGCACTGTAGCTGAAAAGGAGTGAGCACCAGTCGGAGGTTTCACTGGTGGTGTTGTTATCAGTAGGTGCCATGGAAATGTTTAGGATATCTGAGGGAGTCTGAGCATAAGTAACAGGATGAAAGCAAGCAGAAGGAAATTTATGCTGATCCTTAGGGAAAAACACTCTCCATGCTGCGTCCTGTAAAATTACATAAAAGGTCACTGGGGAACGGGTAGGTGCTTGGAGTCACTGTAGGCTGAAATTTGAGGTTGGCTTGCAGGAAGCTCTTTTGTCCGGAGAAGGTATTTTTCTGATCTAATAGTAATCCCAATATTTATTGCAAATGTTCTGATTCCATGGGCCTTGCTGAGCACTGGTAACTTTCTCAGTTTGAGTGCCCGAGTGCCTGGCATGTCTCTTTTCAAATCAGCACTGGGAATCCCTACTCGCTCCAAATACCATTTGTCTGGAAAATATTAATTGAGCGCAGAGACATTTCAGAGACTAAGGCATGATTGTATTGTCTCAGCAAGTATATAAGTTATACAGATCTTTCTTGAGCAGAGGCCTGAAACTGGAGCTCAAGCAGCCGATTTTCTCCTAACTTACAGTAAGTGGAGAAGAGGAAATAATTTAGTTAGAAACCTGACTTTAAATAAGAAGTTATTTGGTTAGAAATAATTCAACTATTTATTTTGGGTTTTTTATTCAATTTCAGAGAGGCTGTACAAAAAAAAAGGAGTGTAGGAAATGAATTAATGGAAAAATAAAGTGAAATTCAGATATGATGTTGTAAAAATGTTTAATATTAATATACTAAATTTATCCTACATGGACTACTTATTGGTTCCAGTAAGCTGTTTCTTCCATCCTTTTTATGCTCAATTTGGTTTTGCTCTCTTGCTATCCCTCTTTTACAGGAACACATTTTTAAATCATATGCTAGTTTTCTTGTGGCTCCTACTCGCCCAAATAGTTGAGGATTTGCAAAACCATGTCTTGCTTTTTCTACTCCTTCATATCGTTGCAGAAGCTGAAGAAGTATCTTCTAATTTTGTTTTCAATTATTTTTAGGCTAAAGGAGTGACTGAACACAGATTACCTCGTCCTGATCTTCCCACAGGCGATGTACCACTGGCAAAAAGAGGATGCACTTAATTCCTTTACTGTACAGTGATCTTTGTGTCTGCTATAGCAAAGGCATTATAAGAAGTTTTTAAATATTAAAGAATGTAAGATTTTTCTTGTATAGAATCTGCACAGCTAGAGCATTATAAAAAAGGGTTTATAAGGCTTTTTGCTCATTTGCTTGATAAAACCAACAGAAACACCAAAAAAAAGGAGCTTGCTCAATTCAGTGTGCATCCCAGTGTGCTTGGTAAGCTGCTTGTGGCATTCTCGTGAATGATACCTTGTATTACACCCTGGGTAGAGTGAATTTTTTTGGATGTTGTTTTGGAAAAGTGAGATGGCAATGAAGCAAGAAGCTGGTAGACATTTTTGACAGTACCTTGCTTTTATTATTGTAGAGATTTTTCTCATGAACCAATGCGAGTCACTTGCACAGAAGTCCCCTTCTATAACTCTTTGAGGTTCATTTATTTACCTTTATACTGATAAAAAGCAGCAGAGGGAAATCGTGAATGTGATACTTTCCAATTCGTATTTGTCTGGGTCACAAATAGTGCTATATCAAGTTGTTACTTCAAGCAGATATATTTTTATGTAATAGAATTAGGCTTTGCTGGAACTGATGGGTAGAAAATCTGCCTCCACCTGTCCCTCTTTGCCATCATCTTTGTTCAGTATTTGGAAACCAGTGACCTCTAAGAGTCTCTTAGAAATCCCCCTGTGATACGTAGGAAGCAGCCAAGTGTCACTACTGGTCTCTGGCTTGTACAGCTTCTCAAATCCCACAGATGTGATTTAAACAGCTCTGAACCTGCTTTTACACAACGCTTGTTGTAAGGAAGCCAAATTGCCCTTTTCTAAAGCCTTGAATTCATAAAAGACACAACTGATACAAAGCCACCGTGTCTTCTTAATACTTGTTCAGCCTTAGGCTAAATACAGCTCACCATGGCCAAGCTCTCTGACTGTATCTAAAAAATGCTACAATGAATAATTTGAAATATTTTCTGAATACTTTTAGATATTATTTTCCTGTACATCGAGAAACTTTTTTTATTTTTAGCTTAAAACCTGCTAAAAAATAGCACACTGTAGGATAACGAGGTGAATAAAAATCATTCCACATCTGAACTGTACTTGACCTATCAAAAATTCAGTGAAAAATCACTACTAGCCTGAGTTCACAAAGATAACAGACTGGGGTTTTCAGTCAGCTGTTACTCAGCAAGCTCTGTAGTTTTCTCTGAGCTGTGACATTGGCTTAGAATATTCTATGACCATTTATTCATCACCAAGAATTAAAAATGGTTTGTTATTCCAATAACAAAATGTAACAATACACTATTACTGTCAATTCAGTAGCTTCCCAGCCCATTTCTAAATTAACTGGTTTAACAAAACTAATTTTCTTCCCGGAGAGAACGGACAGGAAAACAAAACAAAACCAAAGCCAAATAAACAAATAAAAGCCACAAAAATCCCTCAGTGCTCTTTAGAGTTATGAGGCCGATTTGCAGAAGCATTGAATGCATCTGCACACTGAAAGGGATGCAAGATAAAAACTCAGGCTGTAACACCAGAACTTCCTGACTCAAATCAGAACCCTGTGACTAAATCAAAATGAATAGTTAGGTGTTTGATAGATGTAAACTAGTATGTAATTACCCGCACCAAACTACATTATTTGATATTAAATCCCCTGAAGATCTTTCATTATATTTATGATTATAACCTGAAAAGATTCCAGCTCTGCAATGCTGGTGTTCCAAATCCTGATAAAATGATTTTCATAGGAATCAAAGGATTATCCTGAAAAGAACATTTAATTAAATAGCATTCGAAGTATTTTTTTTGTCCTCTTTCAGTGTTCCTTCTGTAACTGCCTTGTTCCCTCCTTGACTATGTAGGAATTTCAGTCCAGGAAGCTCTGGGTGAGGCTTCAGAGGTCCTTGGAAAAGTGTTGGTGTTCCCATACATCACCAAGTACTCACTGCCAGTGGATTCCCATTTCTCTTCATTCCAAGAATTTCTGAAAGTCTAGGAAATAAACTGTATTTCATTGCGGTTTATCTGGATATTTATCATCATAAAGTTTAGGAGATGAATAATTTCTGCAATAAAATTAAGCTATGTAAACACATTCTATTGCACATGCTCTTTTTTTCTTTATCAGAGGAATTAACCTCTTCTACCAAAATCCACCATAAACTGTAAAAATTAGAGGACACAAAAACCATAGTTCTTAAAAGAACATAAATCAATTTAAAATTAGCAGTAAGTTTTCTAGATGAGCTGTTTATTGCCATTCATTTAAAATTTTATGGGGGAATAAAAATGTCAGTTATTTCTGTGCATCTGATTATGAACTTGCAAACTTACCCACTAGTTAGAATAGTGAAGTTCAAAGCAAATATCCATTTTGAGTGACCAAACCATCTAAAATTTAAAAATATTTGCAATTAATGACACAGAAAACAATGTATTTCAAACAAGTCTATAAAAGTTAATATAATCTCAATGTAAGTGGGCTATGATCTACTATTAAATGAAAAACTGATATTTTCAATAAGAAATCTCCACTAGCATATTTTATAACAAGTCTTTCACAGAAATACACTTGGTTCAGAGTAATTAAATCTCTTGGGTCACAAGTTGCAAATATCTGAAAAATGATATAAAATCACTGCTAGTAAAATCTGCAAATGACAAAAAAATCCTACTACAGTAGCAATAAGTAACTGTGCCAAGTCAATCTTACAGCCCAGTCTGGGTGAGCAAGCATGCTTGATGTAATAGAACAAATTATGACTAAAACCTCAAGTTTGTATATTCCGTAGAAATTTACTAAGTTCAGCTGTCTTTGGTCACATGGAGTCTCCTGTAAAATTTTTCTTTGGTCTTAGGTGTTGTTGTTTAAGCTCTCCTGAGATTTTATTTGAGTCTGGGAATTTAAAAGCCTCAAAAAATTTGAAATACGTAAGGCTGCTTTTCCCATCAAAATGCAAAAAGTAGGAGTTTCACAAGGTTAAAACATGAAGCCAAAATCAGAACTGTTTTTCCTAAGCCTGACACCAAGGCAGCCGTGAGAATCTGAAACCTGTGATGTGATTCACACCATATCCACTTCTTCTTGAAACTAGATGAGTTTTCAGTAATCTTGTATTTATTATATGCTTTCTGTAACTCTAATATTTAGCCTCTAGCCTTGCTCTTCTTAAAATATCCTGTTGTTGCAGAACTCCACTTTGTGATGACTCACCCTTGCAAGATGCTTTTCTGTTGAATGATGACAGTGATGCTGACTCTTTATTATTTGCTTAATGACATATTTAATGATAAATAGTTGATAATTGAGATCCAAATTCTTTTATGTGACTAAAATAAGTGATAACCAGCTCAGACTAAGTAATTCCTCTGTGACCTTAGGCAAGACACCTCAGCTCTCCGTAGCTAACGTCCTTATCTATAAAACGGGATCACTTCATTTATTACCTCAAAAGAAAGCAACAAGAGAGCTTTTGGCCTCCAGCACTGTGATAATGCACATCTGACAGGCATTACTGTTCACGATCAAAGAAATTAATGAGTGCTACATGGGACTAAGCAATTACTCCGTACAAGTCCAAGGCTTTGGGTGTTTTACACCTAGACACAAGCATTTCAAGCTTTGAGTACTTATGTAGCGATTCAAGAGGTTTTGGTTATCACATTAAGACAAGCAAACAGTTGCTTTTCTGTTCAGTACGGAACCTGCCATGTGAAGAGTTCAGTTTTTGAGTGCACTGCATTCAATTTCCTTGGTGAAAGGAACGGAGATCTCAGTCACTGGAATCTCTGGAGAGCTGTCTGTGAAGTTTAACATGCCTTCAGGGAAACTGCAAAATCCACATGTCCCTTTTCACCACACTGAGAAATTCCACACCAGTAGTACCATGACTGGGCTGCAGCCATCTGTATGGAATTCTTGTTTACTGAGGTGTGAGCTTGAGGAATATTTTTCACTTAACAGTGTTTCTTTATGATTTAACATCGGCATTTTAGTTAACAATATTTAGGCCTTACAGAATATTGAGTGTTGATAAATGCACAATAGGCACAAATATCTTACATTACTGTAAGTGGGGCGAATGATAAAGGCCACAGTGTCTAGGGTTTTTTAAATTTTTATTGTCATTGCCAGTCTTGAGTATTAAAACAATAAACCATTTCTAACTGCCTTGATCCAAGGGGTTGGATTCATTTTTCTTTCTCTTCTAAACTGTTAAGTAATGCAGTTCTTTCTTTTTCTCATGGTTTATGACTTAAACATTTATTTCTTTTTAATACCATCACTTACTGTGGTATTAGTCTTCCTCTAACCCACAGCTCATCTACAGACTATATCTTCCAGGCTCACAGGAAAGTTCCTCCTCTCCCAGGCACACTTCATCTTGCATACAGGTAACACCTTCCTGCTAAGCCATTAAGAAACATCGTGCAGTTGTGCTTCCACCCACTTGAAGATCACAAAACAACAAATACACCTAGAACACACCAATTAATTTAACTCATAATTTCTTCTGAAAAGAATTGTCATTGTTTAGGACAGAACACATGTTCATGGCATTCCTAAACCTCATCATACCTCCACGCTGTGCTTTCTATGTAGAGACGTCCAAGGCTTTCCCAGCATAGCTATAAAATAAGCATGGCTCGGTTCTTACACCTTTCTTTAAAGAAAATCTGGTGCAAACTATTAAGATCTTTCCCTCTGGCCCCTGCAGGCTGGTTTCCAGGGGAAATGAAGCCAGGCCCTTGCAGGCTCCAACATTATCTCTCTGGTCTGACACTTGATCTGGATAATTAGAAGCCTGAGATTCACCAAAGCAAAGAGACCACCCTGGGAAAAGTATATAGTTATCTGAATTTGGATTTTGAGCTTGCATGTGCTTTCAGATAAACAGGAACTCCTTGCAGGACTCTAACTGGCACATTTATATTGTAGTAGCATTTAAAGTTCAGCTCTCTTTGTTTTTCTTTCTAAATTTGGCTTCATTTGGGAGATTTGATTTACACGAAACCCAGAAAAAGACAAGGTTGCCACTGTATTGCTCTGTTATTGCCATATAATGCCATCCATCATAGATTAAAAAGGTGATGGTATGATGTTTCTCTGTTTGGGTGCAATGATATTCAATATGCTTTTTGGAGAGCTCTGTGGGCAAAGTCAGAGAAACCAGAGCTTTTCTTCTGACCTTTCTCATGTCCTTCGTAGAATTTTGATAGAGTGGGAAAATTACTTCTAAGGCTGTAGGCTCTTCTTTAGACAGTTAAAAGGATGTGGAATTTCTGTTATCAGGTTGCCAGTATCTTGAAGAACAAGAAATCATTTAAAAGTTGACACAGTTTGAGTCCTTTATTTAAATTCTGATGTCCTGTAAGTAAATTTTGAGTGTCCTGAAATCAGTGAAGTGGAACTTCAGAAAAGTGACTGAAGAAGAGTTTTAGGGATGACATTACCATTCTCTAAAGAGATGACTTCATTTCAACTACTTTCTCAGCCCCTGCCATGAGTGTGGAGATGCTGCTGCCCACAAAGAGGGAGGGCTGGCAGCTTACAGGAGATTTTACATCCTGCTCTGGGCTGCCTTTTTTTCCTCTGTATTTTATAAATTGATCACAGCTTGCAGGCAGAAAATGGCCTGCAGATTGTAAGATGGCTGCAGTCATTAGATTTAGCTTGCTTTTTATAAAGGAAAGTATAATGCAGCATTCAGAAAAAAAGGTAGGCAAATGGCTTTGCTTCAGAGTAATGATGCCCTGAGCATACTAAAGAGCCTGGGACGTAGACTGGAAGATTTGTTTGAGGTTTTTATGGCTGGGCTTGTTCTGCATCTGTCTGATCCATCTGCCTTGGTCTGGTCTTGCCCGTGAGTGATCTGGATCACAGAACCAGAAAAATATCTCTTCCCTCAGGCTGAGTCAGGAGATTCTTTACTGTGTAGCAAATTTCTCTTCCCTCCCCTGCCCTCCCCTCAGTATCTGAGCCAATAGTTTGAGAAGAAAAACTACCACTATGTCTGCTATTTCCCAGCTGGCTTGTGTATTGGAATGTCACCCTTCAGCATGGTCTTTATATGTGTTAAATGATTGAAAACTCTTAACAAAAACCTGTGGTATGTATATCTCAGGGCATGATACACAGGTCCATCACCATTTTCTTCCATTAGCTAATGGAGTTGCAAGGATGGGAGACAATAAACCCCACTGAAAATAGAAACCTGTCCCATGTTCTGAGGCAAAATGAGAAGGAACTATTGAAAGATAGCACGACAAAAATGTAAGAGTTGCATACACTTGCAAATCAGCAGTGTCACAGTTAACCAGCACTAAAAGCTGCTCATCTTAACAATGATGTCTTGAAAATATGCAGCAATTACTCATTATAGTCTTGAGATACACTTCTTTCACAAGCTCAGGCTTATGATCAGAGTTTAACTCACAGAGTTACATTCTTTCATTAAAAATGATTACTCGAGCATGGCTTTAATATTTTTTTAGGAAAAATGATAACAGAAGCTAAACCTCCTTGCCTTTATGGGCTTCAGCAGTTACTTTCTGTGTCAGTCTTGCATAAGCTAAAGTGCTGGGAAGGAATTTGAAATTGTGAGTTTTACACGGTTTAGAATTTTTCCAAGTACTAATATTTATTAAAGGAAATTCAGTACCTAACTGGAATACCAAATCTGTTTAACAATGCAATACTGTGGCTTTACACCGTGTTCTCTGGAGTGAGCTAAGGCTTCCTACCAAATGAAGCAGAAGCTGATTTTCTTTTCAAACTCTGGAGAACAGACAAGCAGTATTTAATTTATATTTCTTACCATTATTTTAAAGGTTATTGTTAAAACATATCTTCATGCTGCTGAATAACACTGGGTATGTCTTTACTTTGGGAGTAGGCAGAGGTCATCAAAATCTCTCTTCGTTTTCTCTCCTACCCTCCCGCCCTCTCCCAGTGCACCCATATTTTGCATACATTCACCAGTGTTATTTTACTGCTTGTAACAATTAACCACATTGGCAGCTGTTTGCAGACTCTGAAACAGCAGAATAGGAGGGAGAGGAGCTGCACAAGCCTTCCCACATCCCTTCACTGTGGATGTTTCCCACGACTTCAGAGCAGTGTTCACCTCCAGTCTGTTCATCGCGAAGAAAACCCGATGACTTCCGAAAGCGCGGACACCGCTTTCTCTGCTCGTGTTCAATTGTGGGAGTTCTCTGCTGGGGAAAACCAGTAACACTGGTGAGTTTGTAGTTCAAATCGGCACACAAAGAGATGAAACCATTTATCCTGCCATAGTGGTTCGATGCCACAGACAAAATTGCTCTGAGCAGGGGAACAGCTGGCTGAGGCACAGGATGACTGACTGAGTTTTCAGCTCTGTTACAGGGTAGTCCAGACCTTCTGAAGTGGTTCACAACAAGTCTTCTGAGCAGTGCAGGTGACACAGACCTTGTATGAGTGAGCAGAAATGGGGTTTTTATCACTATTAAAGGAAGAGAATGTATCCATTATATTACAAACAAGCTATTTCTGTATGTATTGTGGGTTTTAGTGGTACTCTGGCAGGTCTTATAAGTATGATTTTTTGCTTGCTGTGGATGCTGAAGATATATTTTTATGTACTTTTTATCTGTGCTCCACTCATGTATCCACTGCTTTGCCCAGATTATTCCATCACAAAATTTTAAATGCACAGGTCCCTTTTTCTTTTGCAGGATATACAGGGAGAAAGCCCATAGTGGATAGAATGTAAAAACTACTGATGTGCTACTAAATAAAAATAATTCAGTATCTAAATACAGCACCAGTCTGGTAATCATAAGAGACACAAAGAGGCAGTAAAAATTTAATTAAACCAGTTGTATTATTGTTATACTTCAACCTCAAATGGAGCAGGGGAAGAGTAATACTAGAACTGCTAAACCACGTACTGGGAGATTTGCAGACCTTTATAATTTAAAGCAAGAAAATAAATAAGATCAAAAATAGTTTTAGGTTGAACTAAGTCAGTGGTTATAACATGAAATTGCCTGAATTAGATTTTCTTAGTTATGTCTTTTAGCAGAGAAGAGACATGAATAAGAAATTACTTTACACCACTGATGTGCTCAGCTCTATACATACGGGAGGCACCTGTAGCTGTCATAGGAATGTTCTGAGTAGAAATGCAGGAATATGGAAGATTATTCAGCGGGGTTTTTGCTTCCACAGTTTGTTCCTCTGCTGGTTTTAATTTGAGCACTGGTGAATTGTGAGCCCAGAGCATATCAGAGAGAGAGATTTCTGATCATTCACAACACCGAGTCTATAAAATATTCATAAAAACTCTGCAATCTGAATTAGCCTTTCAAGTAATAAAAAAAATACATCAAAGTAATACAATAAATGAGAGGGGTCCCTCTACTACATGTGATATGAAGCAAAAGAATTTCTTTTAAATATTTGATTCGTGGAAAGCAAATGAGGCATTTTCTGATGCAACAATTACGGGATTTCATACTGTATGAAAGAGTAACAAGAAAGATACTGTGTTATTGTTAACAGCTCTATTTCCTGCCATCTAAACTAATGAGCACCTTTGATCTTCTCTGAATTCTTCATGCTTCGTTATTTCCATCATTGTCAAAAGCCCACTCCTTTACTTTTCTTGGGAAATAATCTACATAATGCAAAGTGACTGTTTATGGAGCACAGTGAGTGTTCCACTCAAGGAAGAAAGGGCATCATCTGATAAAAGGAGACATATCCTTGAGACAGCTACAAAATTAGATAATTCTTGTAGAGAGCAGATTTTTTTCCCTGCCAGTCAGAATTTAAAGAAAGGAATCATCCCACATTTGGCAGACAATTTTGCTTCTCCAAGGGTAAACAATGCTGAGTGAAAATAGTTGCAATTTTGTTTTTTCTCAGATAATTTTATTCTTTTGAATATTTTTAAGTGCTTGGTTAATGAAAAAGCTAAAAAAAATGAACTGTAACAATTATTGTTCCAGATATATAGGCAATATTCATGTCATCTTTTTATGAGTTAATTTTTAATTTCAGTTTTCAGATTTCTGTATCACTAATTTTTGCTTTTTGGTCCCCAGCCAGCAGATAACAATGCAGAAAGACACCTGCCACATTCCATATTGCTGGTGTACAAGTTTGAATAAATTTCTTTGAAGCATAGATGTTGGATATTAAAATACAAGGCTCTAATCCTAAGGTGTCTTCTAAATTTGAAAGTCCTTCTTAATTTTAATAGCGCCTGTCTCAAGATTGTGTAGATGGATTTTTTTACAGGATCCATTAGACATATTTTCATAGGGAACAAGAGAGGATGATTTTAAAGGGTTTCAGTTACAAATGTGTATGTGTGTAGCCCAGGATGACTATATTTGAATGTTTCTGATACAAATCAAATCTATGATTTAAATAGGAAATCCCTCGTCACACTGGTATGGCAGATTCCAGAAAAGAGAAGATCCTGCACGTGAATGTAGAGGACCTCACTGTCACTGCATCTGTGCCCAGAACAATTCGCACTGGCCTCCGAGGATTTACATCAGTGTGAATGACAGGTGAACCAACCTGAAGGATGCAGTGCTCAGAAAAGTAACTGAAAGCTGGTTCTGTCTCTAAACAGGCCGAATTTTCAAGCTGGAAGCAAAGTTAAACACGTTGTGCTGTCGATCCCGGGTGTCCTGGCACTCCCTGCAGCCGCTGCAGGCTGTGTGTCCTGCAGCGCTCCGCAGTGTCCTGCTCCTGCCTCCTGCTCCTGAGGGCACCTCTCAACCCGAGCGCCTTTGTCAGCCAGACCCTGCTGGCTCCCCTCGGCCCGTGCTGCTCTGAAAGTGGGGAAACAAAGCCAAGTTTGTCTTAGGAACCGATCCCAGTGTGACCAGAGAAGGGCCAGAGCTGGAGAGGCCTTGGATTCCTCACCCACTGCTCTGCAAAGTATCTGACTGGAGAGAGGCCGACTCCATTCCAACATCCCTTTTTGAAACTAACCTTCCTTAAACAACAAGAAGAAAAAGATCAAACAAGAACTAGTTTTATTCAAAGAAGCAGTGTGAGAGATCAGCAAGAAGCAAGCTTGTCCCTAGAGGAAGGATAACACACTCATTTTCTCCTCTCGTCATACACTCCCAGAAATATCTTGATCAATATCAGAGTTCTATGCAATATGTAAAGGAGATTACATGTCATAAGATGTGTTTTAAATTATACATTTCCACACACTGTATTAATATGAAATGCAATCTTATCTGATTTTAATACTTTAATGCTCGCTTCCATTTTTTGCACAGTAAGTAAATGAAGAGATGCACAGAAATCTGGATTTAATTAGATAGGACATGCTATCACTTACTGACTGACATAAGTAGAATACATTAAATACAAGCATTGTATAATACTTTTTGTCCTGAGATGATGCACAGCAACATAGCAAAGTTGCCTTTAATGCTTACTGCCAAAACGCACACAAGTTTTGTAGAATGTGAATTGACAACGTGTTCTCTTTCTTTTTTATTTCTTCCTCCCCCCCCGGCTATTATTTATTAGATTCATCTGCCTTTAAAAAGCATTTTTAATTTTTGCCTTTCTTTACTTCTGTTTGTAATGACCAAAAGCAAATGCTGCACCATTTGTACATGACTGAGTCTTGCTGCTATTGCTGTCAGTGGCAGCTCTCTTTACCCTAAATGTGTTATTACTGTGCCACATACAAGAGCACCAGATGTGAGAACCAAAAAGAGAAGGAGTTTGCAGAAGGAAAGTTACAAGCCTGGGCCATGACCCAGGGAAATATCTGCCTCCAGGTATTTTGAAAATCTACTACAGAATGAAATTACTTTTTCACTTTTTAGCTCCCATTGAGCACAGTCTAAATGCCAGTGTGATTCATCAATGTCCTTGATAATTCTCTGACACATCTACTCACAGGGCTGCTGATGCTGATTGTGCTCCTTGCTGCTCCCTGAGAAGGCAGTGCAGGAGGCACGCTCTGCCAGGGGTGCAGCCAGGGCTGGGGGTCCCTGCTGGCAGTGCCAGGTGAGCCAGGCACTCAGCCTGGTGCCTTCGTGTGAAACCCCCCCCAGGATGGCTTTTCAGTCCAGCAGTGGCACTGCCTTCAAACTCCATTCATGCTGGACAAATAACAGATGTTGCCTGAGCCTTACTCTTTGCTGCTGTGTTAGAGCTCCTGGTGGCCACCAAAACCAAGGGCAGTAACCAGTTGTGGTTTCTCTGTTTTTCTCGGGCTGCTTTTGTTCTCTGAAGTATTGTTCTGGCCCTTTCATTAGTGACACCTGAGCACCTCACTGCCTTTAATCCCTCAGCAGTTTCAAGGGCAAGGAAGACAATGGTGACCAGTGCTGTGCCAACTCCACCTATGTCCCTCTTATTTTTCTGTTTGGTTTTTGTCCTTGGTCATTAATTCCCATTAAGTGAAAAGCTTTCCACACTGCAGTTTGTTATACATAATAGAAAACTGTTGGCCAATATTAAAACTTTTTTTTTTATTTTATAGGAGACAAAATAAAACCAGAACCACTAAATTTCTTCCCGTCTCAAGGGGTTCTGATTTCCAGTAGCTCCTTCTATTTCCATGAGACTTTTTGATTTTCCCTCACAGCAGCCTCTTTCTTATGTTCAGGAAACCTTTCTTTCTTTATTCATAGCTGCCTACATAAATTCTTGGGTTGTTATTTATGCCATTATGTTAATACCCCTTTCATCTTAAAATACTGCACTGAATTTGTCTTAATTTTCTGTTAAAGGTTACACTGACAAAGGCTAATAAAACACATGGAGCATTATTTGTATTTACTTACAAAGCTGCAGTCTCCAGGACGACATCATCACTTCTATAAAGTATTATCCCATAAAGTTCATTTTGAAAGTGAATGCCATATCTCATTTTACCATGACATGCAAACAGCCTATCTATCTAAGCCTTTACAGCACATCCATCACACCAGAAGTGTGCTGGTGCCAGTGAATCAAAAGCTACAGCAGCAGTTAACAAGAAGTGTGCTAATTAATGGCTCAAACAGAAAGTTTTAACAGTGATTTTTCCAGACACTTCACTCAAAAGTGATTGAGAAGGAAATGCCTCTTTAAAATTTTTATATAATGTCACACTAAATGAACCATAAAGAAACAATATAGAAAATACATAGCTTGGAATTTATGAGAACATTTTACAACTATTAAAGACCATGTTTAAAGGTCTAGATTTTAAATGGAGCCGAGGGACCTTTGGAAGCAGATTTACCAGCAAGGTCATCTTTAAAAATGGAAAGGAAGAAAACCACGTCCCAAACATCACAGTCAGGGACATAACAAAGCCCAGAATTACTAGTGAAGACAAGAAGAATGGACACTAAAATGCTAAGAAATTATTATATAGAGCGTATTTATTCAAATCCAAAAGAAATGTTGACTGCCAGTCACCAGCTAAATGAAAAATGGCATTGCAGCTAGCTTTTTTAGAAAAAAGTCGTTTGGACCAGCCATCCTCGCTGGCTATTTCAAACTGCTGCTGTTCACCAGCTTAGCTGGTGGCATGTTACTGCACCTCAGAACACACAAATCTTGTCTCATGAGAAAACAGTTGTCAAAACATTATTTTTTTTTCTTCATGACATATGGAAAGAAATTCTTCGTACATATTGAAACCATTTTTCTTCCCTTGAAGCACTTTCAGTCATATGGTATATAGTATAACATAAAAGCCAAGTTCCAAAATACACACCTAGAACAAAAAAATCTAAAAAATTTGAAATATGTCTATTTTCTGGAGCATCCTTTCTCCCATTATTCCATCAATAAATTCAATTCCTGTGAAATGGGTACCTCCTTTACAGAGAAGAGTTGATGTTGATAAGACAATGTATTAACTTGGATTTAGATTCTCTGGCACCATGTCTTTCAAAGCTTTTTTTCAAACTGACTGGTAATAGAAACATGACCCGTATTGTGTAAAAATGTAGTTTTTTCTTTAAGTGAGGCAGTTAGTTCCCCAACCCCTCCAAGAAGACAAATTCCAAATCTTTTTTTGAAAGGGAGTACAAAAAAAATCTAACTATTAATATTTTTGGCTGTAAATAAGCTCTTTCAGTATCTGAGAAATGGAAAGCAAAAGTGAGGTGGCAGAATTAAACCTTGTCGGATTCTTGCTTACTTTTTTCCGTAGCCTAAGCCCCTCCCAGCTATGCAGATCGCCACACTTAGTGTGTGGCAATAATTTCAGTCGTGTCAAACACACGCTTACCCTTTCCCGCCCCACAAATATTAAACTGTGTTTTTATAGGAGAGCCGGGGTTATCTGGGGAGTAGTGGGAGAACAAACCTTCTGCCTTAAACGATCTGGTGATCTGCATCCACAGTGGCTGGGGTGGCCATAGGTGGGCAGGTCCCACTCTCTGCCCAGGGATGGTTTAGGCATGTCCCTCACCACTGAGTCTGCATTTTAATGCCTGCTGCATGGCTAGAAAGTTCTTTCGTTCCACGTCACAGTGAGGAGCTGATAAAAGCCGTGGAGCTCAGACTGAGGAATTATTTCTGCCCCTGGGGCTGCGAATTCCCAGCCTTGCTTTGCCGGTGTCTGCCCTGGGCAGGGTGGGCAGCGGGCAGCAGCTGAGGCACGCTCGGGGCAGACCCTGGGCTCTGCCCGGGCGGGAGAAGGACAGGGCAGGGCCCTGGGCAGGCGTGGGGAGCTGGGGAGGCTGCGAACACCCAGTGAGCTGGCGAAGGAACGAGCAAAGCTTGCCAGAGATCCCTCTCGCTGCTTCTCTTGCGCAGCCCTGGGAAAGGACAGCTTCCTGGCTGCTGAGATAATTCTCTGCTTGAAATCTGAGTACCCTTTACCTTTGACAAAGACATTCTTGTCGAAGACTTCACAAAATAATTCTAATCTGTTTCTTACACAGTGAAGAGCACCACTTCATTCACAGCTACTGCAAATGTACCCAGAGCAGAGCTGGAAGGTAATTAGGTGATAACTATCTGCCATCTTTTTCTTATCTGGCATTTCCAAGCCCTGTAAATTAGAAGTGTCTAACGCTAATAACTTATTTATTTTTACATACCATTGAACTTGCCAGCCATTTTTAGTTATCAGTTCTTAAAGAAAACACTTTAGAACTGGAATCTTGTAAAATTTCAGCCTGGAGCAGACCACACCAAAGTTAATGAGCCATGAAAAATAAGATTTAGCTTGAGAAGGCTATTAATACAATTTTTCAGCTGTAGCCTGTACTGGCAGGCCATGATCAGTTAAAATAGATACTTCAATTAATCCTTTATTGGAAATTCAGAAAATAACCTATAGGGCTTCATTTAAGAAAAAAAAAAAAGTGTCAGGATTTTTACTGGGTTTTTAGTACTTTTGTGGCAGCAAGGTGAGGAGAACAGTCCCAGCTGGAGGGAGAGCTCTCATTCCAGGGCAGTGTGAGCAGAAGGGTGGGAGCACTGTGCTCTGTGGTGCCCAGCAGAGCAGAGCTGCTGCTTTACTCACTCCCTGTGCTCTGTGCTCCTCGGGCTGGCCCTGGCTACCCCGGGGTGAAGCTGTGCAACCTCCCCTGACCTGCTGCACTATCACATTGCTAAAGCTGGCCGGAACCTGCGCATGTGTGCTGGTCCAGTGGGAGCTCCCTCCTGGGCTTCAGCTGCCGCATCCCTGCCACGGGAGCGGTGTCAGCTTGGGATTTACAAGGAATCAAACACAGCGGTATATCCTACCCACGGAGCTTGCATACCGTTTCTCAACACTATGCTTTGAAAACAAACCTGAAATACTCTTTTCTATGTTCTTTATGATATTCTGACATGATATTTGGTGTTGTCTTCTCTTTTTTGTTTGGTTGGTTTTTGGTTTTTTTGGGTTTTTTTTCCTTATATGGAACAATTTTAAACTGTACCAGGAAAAAAAATGCAAAAATGCAACGGTAAATTCAAGTGTCTGGGGTTTGGTACCATAGTAACCTATATCTACATATTTATAGATTTTCTTTAGAAGAATAGACTATATCTTTTCCTATTTTAAATTGAGGTTATCACACAAATGCAAAGAAAGCAAAGAACAAAGAAATCTAACTCCTCTTTTTTTGGCAGGGTGAACCAGTACAGTTCATTCATAATAAGGTTTTACTCAATTTTATTCTGTATTCACAAATTTTTGATTTTCAGAGTTCCCTTTTCTTTCAAGAAATGTGTCTGGGAAAAACAGAAAACAACAAATTGTCACTAAATTCACCATGTTGGCCTCTTTTTCCAAGTGTCATTTTCACTTATGCTGCTTGGCAAGCTCATATGAGAAATGACAGAGAAAGTTCACAGAACTGTCACTTCTCTATTAAAATGAAATGGCCTCTCTTTTGCTGTCCTTCTTCACAATTTTCAGAATTTAATGTCAGCAAATGAGTGGCACACCAGTGGCATTTATAAATTCAGTTCATTTTGTTCTGTCTAGAAAACAGAAATGGAACTTGGCACCTTCTGTGTTTTCTTGATATCAGATATTTAGAAAACTACCTGACTACATGAAGAAGCATTTATCAAACTAAACATGCTATCTATATGTAAACACCCCTACCTGTTGCAGCGATTACTTTTATATCCCCATTTTTCTCCAGTTTTGATAGTGTATTGTAGCACTCAAAGTGCTGATAAAAATGATTGGGTTCTGCTGACTACAGAATGGGAAATGACAAATAGATTGAAATCCACAGATTAAAGTAAAAATAATTGCTAAACTTGCTACTGTAACTCTAACATATTTTCTTGCCACAAAATGTCCGTATTAAATAAACAAATGTAATAGATAAGTGTCTCTCTAGCCCAAGAAACCTGCTTTCACCGTTAGTGGCCATAAACATTAGCACTCCATCTCAGTGGAGTGTTTGTGTGAGATTCAGGACTTCCCTCATTACCTTTTGGATACCACACTGGCTGCTGCCTGTCACCACCGAGCGTCCGTGACCGTCTGGGCCGTGTGAATACACATTTAAAGGTGTTGTGCAGTGTGAGAACGGGGGCAGTTCTTTAACGCGTGGCAAAGGAGAGCTCACACTCCCTACTAGAATAATTTCCTGACCTGAGACACCATCGAAAAACCCACGCAAAGGCAAAGGGCTGAGCGGTCACTGTGGGCAGCTCGTGGTGCTGCAGGCAGAACAGGGAACGGTGCCAGCACACGGCCTCCCAGCCAAGGCAGCCCCGGACTCACCCCGCAGCACCTGCACTCAGGTGAGAGTGGTGAGACACTCAGGGGAGACACCTGCCCTGCTGAGCTCCCGGCACCAGCGCAGCGACATTTCACAGCCTTAGTTAAAATCTAGCTAGCGCACAGGTACCACACTGGGGGCTTAGAGACGGGGTGGATTGCTAGATTGCTCTCGCATTCTCAGTGTCGCTTTTCAAGCCCTCTTCCTTCTGGATCTTCATTTCTGCTCCTGTCCCCCTTTGTTTCCCTGTCCCTGCCTGGGGCAGTCATCACCTAATTTTCTCTTGCACCGCACCCATTTCCCCATCTCCTTCCCTGTTTCGGTCATTATCACGTTATACAGCTAAAATGTACTATCTGCCCCTTACACCCACATCTGAAGGAATAATTAAAATCCTGCTCAGAGTCTCGCAGCATTCCGTGCCAGGCTGTTCATCACTGTGGGTGTGGAACAGTAAATCCCTCACTAGGAGTGTCTGGAGGTCCTTGTGTCTGACTGCCGGCTCTGTTGTCACATTTCCTCACTAATACCCTCTTGCATTAGCTCTCCTAACTTCACACCCATAAACTGCATTCATATTCCTACTGAGAACACAACGTGCCCATGCCCTGTAGAGTCCTCCTGCCTTGCCTTAAATCTCCCATCTTCCGTTGCTTCTTCATTTTGCTATCCAAGGTTTGCAGTGTGTTCTTAATTTCCTCTGAAAAGTCTGGCAACTTTCACTTCCTCACGTCTTCTCCCTCATCTGTTGCTTTGCCTAAATCTTCAAGATTCAGGTTTTTTTTCCCTCCTTGCTCTTTTCTGCTCTACAAGAGGGGGTTATTTGTACAACAATCTCTCAACTACTAATTTTCACATATCCCTGGGATACGGTTTTCAGACAATTTTTGCCTTTATTTTAAAAATAACTTAACCTCTCCATCCCACTTGCTTTTATTGACTGTTTATCTTGCTTTCTAAAAGCTTTGCCTTTGAAAACAAAACTTACTATTTGTCAATATTTAAGCAAAATTAATGTGCGAGCTTCTATCAGTTTCAAATGAACCCCTTCACCAAAATTCATGGCAGAATGAAAATACATTTTGCTTTGGAAATGCTGAAGTCTTTCACCTGTAACAGGCTGCATTGATGGGACCATTCTGACAATACCTGTTCTCCAGTCTGCATTTGGGAAGGTATATTATTTTGTGATGTTAGAGATCCCAGCAGTATTTATCTCCCTAGTAAAATGTCTTTTAAGCTTTATCTCTTTCCAGTCCACTTGAGCGGAGGAGAGTCATAACAAGCAAAGGATTTAGGAGAGATGCACCCTTCAACACCAACAGAAATTAATCTGCAGTAATTCTCCAACATGCTTTGGCTCCAGACTCCAGCTTTCACCAGTTTTCCAAGCAGTGCATGCCACCAGCCCGTGTCTCAGTCATGGCAGGGGCTTGGCTGCTGCTACAATGTCTGACTCATCCTGCAGCAGAAACTCAAATTACTGTGTTATCCTCCTGAGGGGTTTTTTATCTTTTTATACTAAACAAACACTGTAGTTGTTCCTCTTGCCTTAAACCTAATAGTGTGACATTACAGCTGAGTGGCTCATGGTCTCTGCTGCTGAACAATAGCATTTTTTATATCAACAAGAACCCTTTGTAATGCTTCATGCAGTCAGTGCAGCAGTGGCATTCTGAATATTTTCTGAGTTCTTGGAAAACTCTTCTGTGTTTAGTATGTACAGAAGGGTTTTCTTGATTAAAGGAAATACAGTGACAGATTCTGCTGGATCAGATCTCTGTTATGCACTTTCTGTTACTGCTCAAGTAAGGCAGATGAATAAAAGATGGTGACTCTTCTTCTTGCCAGCAATTCCAGAATTTCTTAAGAGTCCACGTTCTTTTATGGAGAATTTGTATGGATTTTCAATACTAGACTTTCTGCAGTATTGTGCTTGTGGGTGCAGATAACTTTTTTCATACCAAGCAGAAAGATAAATGGAAAGAGCACTTTGCTGTTCCTCTGTCTGTAAAAGTGATTTTCCTGTTGCTTCTATTCTTTGGCTATTGAGTTGGAAAAGTAAATTCTGGAATTTGGCAACTTATATGCATTGACATTAGCAGCAAAATGTACAGTCAAATTAGCAGAGGGCAGAGTTCCCCTCAAGAGTATGAGAGGGTCTAACCTTACAGCACAGTTTGGTTCTCATTCTGTGGAGTATAAAGCAGATAAGAATATGTAAGGATAGTCAGGAACATACCAACATAAACATTGGGAAAATCAGTCTATACGAGAGGCAGATCTGCCAGGACCATCTCCAGCCATTCCAAAGTTTATCTGTGATGCAATAATTGACCTGGCTCAGTTTCATGAGCTCTAGCTCAAAACCACCTTGGTACTTGAGGGCTGAGAAACAGAAAATATGATAAATGTGTGTCCTGAGAAGAGCACAAAATTACAACACAGTAAATTTGATATCAATACCTTAAAAATCATTAGAAAGTACAAGAAAAATTGAAAAAGATAAAGTAAAATATAAATGAATCTTTATTCCGTGGTTTTTTGAAGAAGACAAAAAGTCTGTGATAAAGAAGATCCACTTAATATAATATATCTGGCTTTCCAAAGGGCTCTCAAAATCTCCCTTGCCAGAAGAGAAGGATTAAAGAGCTGAAAACAGAGAGTAGGAGCAGAAGTTGAAGCTTCACTAAAGACAAAAACCCTTTGAGATGGGCAACTGGTCATTTAAATTGCAGATACAATTCAACAAAATAAATGTGAAATGATATAGATGAGGGAAAGATAAATCATCATTTCACATAGAACATGATGTGTTCTAAATCACTGCAGACTGCATCGTGCAGAGCAATCCACAGTCCATGAGAACATCAGCTCAGAGAATAGGAAAATAAAGACAAATGTTAGGAATTATTAAAAACAGGGAAAAAAGAAAAGTTTCTCTGATTGAGGTAGTTGGTAGTTTCTGATTTCATGTTTGGTCTGTCTTAGACATCTGCTTTTACTCATTGCTTGAGACAGCATATTATGAACTTTGGTTTTATCCTGTACAGCCATTTTAAAGCTTTTACTGAAATGCCTCAGTATATTCAGCAATTTATTCACTAAAAAGCATAAAACCCATACTTTATAAATAACAGAACTAAGCCTAATTACATAAGTCTTGTTTTCATTTTCAGTAAGTGGGTATACACACACACACACACACACATATATATGTTTCATTTTTCTAATCCTAAATTGCAATGTTGTCTTTATTCCATTTTATATCCTCTATATTTATAGCTCCTTGCAAGCTCCTAATATGTTCCTCAAGACCACGACTCTGACTAGGAAGATGAAGGGACATTAAATCAACCATACTGGACATAATTTGACTGGCAGCTTGCCTCAAATTCTATTTTTCTTCTTGTCTATCCTTTTGATTTTACAACAGAAATTTCCCTGAAGCAGCACTTGCATTATGATGCTTTCTCTAACACAGGTTAATTGCTATTTGCTTTAATTATTTTCTACTCAGCTTCAGAAGAGCTGTCAAAATACACCTCTGTGATTATGTATTTCACAATAAGATTGAAATGAAGACTGGACCATTGAAATAGTAGTAAAAAACCCCATTATTTCTAGGTAAGTTAGTTTTTCTCATCAGCTACTTTGGAAGAAATTGGCACAGCATAATACATTGCACACATCTTTTGCAAATATGCTAAGAAAAGCTTACTGAGACAGGCAAATAATTAAAATAAAGTTTGATAGGGGAAACACGCAAGCATATAACAACTCATAAAAAATAATAAATTTTTTGTTAGATGCAAAGCAAGATACACAAGATGGAGCTCCTTCAAATACTGTCCTCCTTCTGATGTTCCTTTGCCGAGCTCAAAATTAAACAAATTGAAAAATTGGTATAAAATTATGTCCCAGCCTGGAAAATGTCTTCATCATTGTGCTGTAAGTTGCCAAAGAACATTATCTGTATAATAAATCAGGGTCTGTCTTGGATCTTGCCCAGTTATTCTCTATCTTCCCCTGGCTTTTGATATGTATTCTTTTCTTTTGGCTTATGCTGCTCTCAGAGAGGGACAGCTTTTCTCTAACTTACCTCTTTCCCTCTGCTCTTGAACGAACCAGTTTTACCTTGCCAAAGCTCACATGCCTCAGGAGTCTGTGAGTGCACAGTTTCTTCAGACATGGACACAGACATTCTCAGCATGAAGCTCCATCACTATTTCAGGCTAATCTAGATCTGATGGCAGTCTTTCAGTTTAGGCATAGAAAGAAATTGTTTTATTACTTGTTTGGATCCCTCAGAATCAAACTCAAGACTACTCTTTGGATCTCTTTCTCTTCTCTCATAATCAAAATCATCCATCAGGTAAGTTAAATCAGTCTCAGCATTGCCAAGGAAACCAGAGCCCCCCCCTCCCTTAAAGTTTCTGGATACCCACCTTTTGCTGGGCGAGGTGAATATGTGGAGCTGCTACATCTGCAGGCTGTTGGGGTCTCCACTTCCAGCACAACCCCTTCTGCCTTGGGGCAATGGGGTGGTTTTGCACAAATAATCCCATAATTACCAAAAAGTAATTATGCTATGTCTGAAAACTGCTCACGGGTGTCTAACGTGAAATACAATTCTGGCTTAAGATTGAGAGACAAAATGAAATCAAAATAAATGTTCAGCATGGCAAATCTCTTTCAGTGCATAGATTGCATTTTTCAAACATACAGAGCTAAAGAGAGGCCAGTATCGTCTATGCAGCTGAATTTGAAAGTTGCATTTCCCTGAAAAAGCAAACATACCATTTACTTCCATGATTACTGTTCTAACATATTTCTTAAATGGAGTACAATACATGCAAGGTTTCCTAATATTTTTTTCTCTGAGAGGATTTTGGGAGATATTTTTGTTCTCATACACCTCCCTATGTACTCACTAATATCAGACTGGTATGATTTTCTAAGAGAGCTCAAACTCATCCAGAGAGAACGCCTTTAGGCTGCAGAAAGGGCAGTAAGTGTTTGCAAATGCTCCTCTTTATGAGGACTGCATGTGAGCAAACACAGGTAATTGAGCTTGCCAATCCCCAACTGTTTATTCCCAATTACTAGGTTTACCCCAACAAGATTACTTTTCAACTTTATCTTACTCTGAATCTCAAGCAGAGAAGAAAAATCTTTCTTAACAAAGTAATGCGTTTGTGGATCAGGGTTTAACATCGAGGCAGAAACTGTTTGATGGCAGGATGAATCTTCTACATTCCTCTGCTTCCCACCTTTCCATAGCACAGCTGTGCTTGTTCTAGAATAGAACAGAAAAGGTAGTACTTTTCTGCAATTTTTTAGTCAACATTTTGTGGTTGTTCTAAGTCTGTGATTTGGGGGCCTTCTCCATGGAATTTAGCCATTCCAATGGCACTTTGTAATTTGCTTTGTTCAGGGAAGATTTTCAGCCACACAAGTAGTGTAAAGCAAAGAATACAGAATACAAAAATAAATGTTTTTCCAAACAGCAAGGTGTTTATATAGAAGGCTTACTGAGAAGTGATGTCATTATGGCAGGAATGAAAATATCCTGTAGAGCTCTATTGGCCACATACATCTTTAGCAAATAATGCTTCATGTTTTTTGGAATACCTATTCCAAAAGACAAAACCACACCAAAACCCACATGAAAACTAGAAACTTTTTTCCTGAAATTTTCTGGACCTCTAAAATGTAAGATCTAAAATAAAATAAGTAGAAAACTCTCTGAACCTTCAGAAAAAAAGTATTGTTTCAGTGCTTCTGTTGTCATATTGCCATCTCTTACTACAAAATTCCAGTTTGATTTCCATTTAGGACATAGGATCTTCACATCTCTGATTTTTCTGCCATCTATTTACTGTGTCATATTCATCATTTTTGGGCACCCGCATTCCAGTCCAGGAATGCTACACGGGGTGTGTAATATGTGGCATTTCTAAACTTTGCCAGCTTCACCAAAGCATTTTCTTTTTACGAGCAATTGCTCAACAGGGATTGAAGTGTGCAATGAAATATCAATACCTGTAGGTAAAACCGTTTTCCACCTTGCCTGTTTTTATGGCTGCTATAGATCACTTTTTCCTATGCTCCTGTAGGAATTGTCTTCTACCAAATATCTACTCCAACAGAGAGTGGAAAATGGAAACCCACCCGCAGCGATGACAGCTAAATGAATATGCAGTACAATGCAAATAGCTCCACATGTTAACTGGAACAAAATAAATTATTCCTATATGTGCCAAGACATTTTCAGGCAGGTTTCACCACTACAGCAGAATAAATCCAGTAATTCCTTTGATGTTTTTTCAGCCAGAAGAAAGAGTTTTCCATAGTACCCTCACAGTATTTTGTATGGAAGTCACGTTGTGACCAAGGCTAAGGAAAGCAGAAAAAGTTAGCAGCAGCCAGGTTCAGCTATCACTGGAGACCAGGGGACAGCACCTCTCTGGGAAGTACATGAGATGTTTGTTGGAGCAGTGTGTTGCCATCAGCGGACAGCATTCCCAGCAATGCCAGTATTTTATGACCAGGTATTGTGTTCATTTTTTCCTCACTTTCAAAAACATAAAAATAGAAATGGAAACCCTTCCTAAAATAAGAATGGGGTTTGTTTCAGTCTTTTAATTTTTCACAGTTTTTCTTTTGTTGAGGAAAAGCAAAAACCAGGAACATGTACAAATACAGGAAAGAAGAAACTTTTAAAAAATTTAAAATTCTGTGTAAATAAAAAAAAACTCTACAACTCTTTCAAACTTTTATTTTCCCTAATACTTTTCATGTTTTTCCTCTTGGGAAGTAATGGTTCAAACATTTCTTTCACTCACTCCTTCCTCCTGATTTCAATTTTGATGAAAATAAGAATTGAATGGTGTTCTTCTAAATAGAAGAGATTCTTATATCAGAAAATCCCTAGAAAGGTTGAAAGAGCATATGCTGCCCTGTGCTGGCCTATTCCATATCTGGCTGCACAACAGCCTTAAAGAAAGACTTTTCCTCCTCTGCATAGTGGGAAGAGGAGGATTTCCATGATGATCTCTTACAGCAGAGAGACTGGTGATCAGCGCTGCAGCAACTGGCAGGATTTATGTTAATAGGATTGTGGCCCAAGGTTTTACAGGAAACAATTTAGTAGAGCTGTTCTGCTATACAGTATTTTACATTTAAAAAGGAGACAGGGGTGTCTTCAGTTCCATGGGTTTCCACATATAAAATTAATGACCTTAGAAGCCCAAACTTTTTCTCCAAGACTGGGTGCATCCAACTTTAAGTGTTACTGTTCTGTTTGCATCTCTTGTATGAAAGCTCTCCTGACTGAGTTCAGCATTTTCCTGAGGAGGTCAGAGGACTTTGTAACTGTGTCTGAAGGCATCTCAGAAACTACTGACATCAAGGCAAAAAAAGATGGCAATACCTCACTGGGAGAAGTGAGATATAAGAAAGGAAATCTGCTCTATAGTTTGAGTTCTATGATTTGTATTGCAAAAAAAAAAAAAAAAAATCATGGATGGATCTAAAATCAATGAAATGCGGACATAGTTCACATTTGAATAAAATTTTGATTGTTATCCCAAATCTGTGGAAGGGCTCACATTGTCTTCAAAGAATGTTGAACTGTGGAATGGTTCCTCAGCTGCCTTTGGGTTATAGAAATCACAGGAACATGTGATAAAATTTCAACCATCTGCTGAAATCGTTGTTCCAATAGAAAAGTCAAGTGTGCACTTTAAACCATTTTCCACTTAGTACAGGATTGTTTCATACAGAGTGGAATCTTTTAAATAAGGTGTCAAATATGGCTTTCTATATGCATCAAAGAAATAGCTGTGTAGAAATATATGTCAATTTCAAACTGGCACAGAATCCTCCTTCTGGTTCAACTTAGAAGGTTTCACAGATTTTCGCTAAAATACTTACTCGTCTGATCTCATTTATGTGTTAAAAATCATCACCACATACACTGCATTTATGCTATTTTGACATTTGGTCTTTTTTTGTGAATGTATAAAGCACATTTAACCTACTTTCAAAAATATATTGTGTGTGATGTGATTTGTTTCTTGTGCAAAACACCCTCTGAGATACCTTTATGTGTATTCTGCTGCAAAGCTCACACAGTTTTATGACTTTAGCATTAACTGCTCCTGGAAGGAGCTCACTTGGAGTCTGTTCTCTACCCTTAAAATAAAGACTGTTGTGTTTTGACTGATCAAAAGTCTGTATCCAATTGCTAAACTGCGTGGACAAAGATCAAAGCCAGCATGCCCAATAGCACTTTAGTTTATATCAAAATGAGGACTGTGGAACCATAAATACACTATTTTAATGTAATATTAATACATTATGATGCTAATATTACTGTTTGGGGGCCTTATATTAGGATTTTGGGCCTTAATGGTAACATCATAGTCATAGTGAACACAATTTTGGTGAGATGTCCAGTCCTCATGTTCACTTCGTGTGCTTCCAAGTATCACTGCAAGAAAGTAACTATGGCAGCAAGAAGTAAATTCTGGGTTTTAATCTAGAAAATATATTTTCAGAACTGATTATATCATTTAGTGGAGCCACTGGCATTCAGTTTAGATATGCTGATTAAGTAAACACAAGTTTAAATATCAGCCAGTAGAGAAGAGCTGGAGTAGAGCAGCCCAGATTTCCTATTCTATCAAAACAGGCTTCAGACAGAAAAAACTTGTAGCTGTTTGCAAAGATCTAATATGTGATCTTGAATTTATTGTAAACCTTTGCTCTAGATCTTATAAATCTTTGGCTATAAACACTTCTTAGTTTAGAAGAAGTCTGACATAGTTCTAGCTTAATAGCTCAATTCTTCATTAGTTTAGCCCTTTCAATGTCTTTTTTACTTTGTGGGAAGTTCTGAAATCCCAGAGCAAACAACAACAGTCTTTAAAAAAAATGCTGTGAACTTTGGAATACATTACAGTAAAATCAGACATAGACAAATCACATTTTTTTCATACTCAAGTCCTTTGGTAAATCAGATTCCTTTGCTAAGGGATGGATCACAGACTGAGTTGGGAAACACGGCTTCAATAAATTTCTGTCTGAAACCTGAACCAGCCAGTAAGATTTTACTGAACATCAAACTTGAAAACTGCTCCTGCAAACTTCTATTTCAATGCAATACCAAATGCTGCCACGGTCATTAGGTACTGATATAATGATGGTAGCCAGCCACACTCTCCTCCTGCTCTTTCCCACCATGCCTGGAGCACCCCAGGCCTGCCGTGACTCCCTTCTGGTGTTACAGACACATTCCTACTCGCACATCATGAACTGCAGAGGGAGGATTACACTATTTGGAATCAGCTTCCATTACTCCAGCTAACGCTGTAGGCTTTTAGAGGAAGCAATATTTGCTGCACAGCCAGAGAAAAGATAGTTTAATAAAACATAAGGCTCTGAAAAATGAAGCCGTTTGAAATAAGGATTTCTATTAATCTGCTGGAAAAATCGCTCCTGGGATTTTCTGCTGGGATTATTGCAGACAAGCTGAACACAAATGACTATAAAATCCTTGTTTCTTACCTTTTGTTTTCACCCTGACTTCTTCTTTCTCATTTTCCAGATATGCTGTTCTATCTTCCCTAGTTGTTCCTCCGTATCTTCAAAATTATTCTTTTATTTAGTTTGCTAAGCAAAGCTATCAAAAATGGCTATTATCTTTTAATGTTGCATTTTTAACTTTTTCCAAATGCCTTTTAATACTTCAAAACAGTAGCGATGCTATAATTACTAGTAGTTCCCCACTACTTAATAAAGACCAAGTCCACCTCAGCTGTCACTCTTAATATCCTCCCTCCTTAGGTCTTGCTTTTCTCTCTAGAGCCAGATGTGCTCACTGAGCAATTTCCCCAGGAGAGAAGAAAAAAATCATTGAGCAGGTATCAGAGTGAAGGGGAGACTGTTTACTTTTACTAATTTATTTCATTAGCTAGCATGGGCACCTCAATAGGTTTTTTTTTCTTGTGACATCCTACAGTCAGATTTCAGAGAGTTTGAACTGGCTATTAACGTTTTAAGCTGGTTTAACTCAGACAATATCCATGGCCTGGCTCCAGTTTGTCTGGAAATCACAGAATTCTAGAATGGTCTCTGCTGGAAGGCACCTTAGGGATCCTCTTGTTCCAACGCCCCTGCCACGGGCAGGGACACCTTCCACCAGAACAGGCTGCTCACAGCTCCATCCAGCCTGGCCTTGAACACTCCCAGGGATGGGGCATCCACAGCTTCTCTGGGCAACCTGTGCCAGGGCCTCACCACCCTCACAGGGAAGAATTTGTTCCTAATAGCGAATCTAAATCCACCCTCCTTCAGTTTAAAGACAATCCCCCTTATTGAACTTCATGAGGTTTGCCCTTCTCTCAAGCCTCTCAAGGTCTCTCTGGATGGAATTTGATCTCTTCAGTCATTCCAATCTTATTGTCAGCCTACTTCAGTGGCAGCTCAGAGTAGCCTAAGATTATACAGTTCCCAAAACATGAAAAAAAAAACCTAATTCATATAGCTCAGCACTGGTCTAAACTGTTTCAGACCTGGACAGTGGTGAGACATCTCAGAGAATATTAAGAATATATTTTTAGCTATTTCAGTGACATTTCACTTCAAACAAATTCAGTTTGCATGTTTAAGTAGTTCATCAAGTGTAGTTTGAATGACTAAGTCTCTCTACAGTGTTTTAATAGATCCATAATCTATTGAAAACCAGCATAATAATAATTAACTGGAAGAAACAGAAGAACCAGTAAAGTTTTCTAGGAAAGAAAAGTGCTCTCTTAAAGAAAGAGAAAACAAGGTGGAAAAGGAGATAAGAGCTGTGACGAAGAAGAATTACAGACCTTTGGCAGAAAAGCAGGTTTTTTAATCTGTTTTGTAGCAATCTGAACCTAAAGCAGGCTCCTTTTGTCTCAATGTGAAATGTTTGCAGTTCTGGGCTAGCTAAGCCTTGAAGGTGCTATTGCACATATCTGATTGGCAATGTTACTAGTGCAGGGAGTAAATCAAAACCAAACCAAATAAAGGGTAAGTAGTATAGATAGTCTGCTATTTTTTAGAATGTTCCTGTGTAGAAAGAGTTTCTTTAATGAAAGAATTAAATCAAAATTAAAAGATCACAAAATAATAATATCATGCTATGTAGTTGCAAACTGTTGAAAAAAAGCCCAGCATTTTCCAATCAGTTAATGGGTTATTTATTGCTGCTACTATTTTTTTATGCTTCCAGGTACTCAAAATGGCTACAAGGACAGAGTTATAAAACTATCACCAAACCACAGAAAGATAGGTTGCCTAGACACTATCATACCAGAAGACACAACTTTTCCTTTGTCCTCCAGCACATCTTTATACAGCCCTTGAAGGTTGAATATTTACTTTTTGCTTTAAACCCAAGTCCTTATTTTAACCATAAAGTTGTCTCTTGAGCAGAATTTGCTTGCAGAGCATGGCACTGTTGTGTTTGGCCAAGGCACACCAAGCCTGCACATGTGCACCGCTCCCTCAGGCATCTGAACCTGGGCCAGGCAGGGATTCCCAGGAAGACCCTCAGCACTGCAACTCCCTGGTGGCATCCCCAGTGTCACACTCACACACACACACTCTCTGCCATGTAGAAAAACAAGCATCCAGGAAGGTACCAGTGCCAGGCTTCCCTGGGTTTCCTTCGAGTTGGAGCATCTCTCTCTGTCATTAACCACTCATGGACTACCTGAGCCACACTCCTTCACAGGGCAGGCTCGTGCCTCTTTCACACATTTTTCTTGTATCTTACTGTTCTTGGCCATTTCTGCTCCAGTTAGATGTAATATTTATGCTGAGGAAACCTTCCAAAAAGACAGTTGTGTTTGCTGCTCAGCGACAGAAATGCCCTTTAGACAGATTTGCTGTCTTTATTTTAATCGTCGCATCTGTTTTTGTATGCTATGTAGCACTGCTCTTTCTATAGCTTTATCTTTCTTTAAGCCTGCATCTTCTTCTCCTGATCTGCTGACTCAATAAGGTCCATGATCCACACTTTCTTCTTAAGGATCTGCTTTCCCCATAACAGATCAGAAACCCCTGCACGTATTGGACCTATGTACCTCCACAGAAACCACCAGGCTGCGGTTTTTGTTGTTTCTGTGCTCCATCTTTGCCCCAGGCATCAATGTCACAGTGTCACCTGCAGACAGGTACTTTCTTGCTTCACAACTAAATTTTTATCCTGGTTGATTTACAATCTTCTCCCAGACCACTTTTTTTGAAAGATGGATTACCCATCACCTTGGTACTCCGAGTCATTAAACTCATGATTAAGCCAATCTATCTTTAAGTCCCTAGATCTCATCAGCTTTAAACACATTGCCTTGACTGTACCTGAACAAAGCACTTGTGCCATTTTTTTCCCAGTGCAGATGCCTAGATCTCCACTGGACAGGAGTAGCCAGCTTGAACTGGCTGCCAGCACAGCCCAGCAGTACCCCATAACCCCAGCATGCTGCAAATGTTTTCCAGGCTGCTTTGAAGCACAAAAATCATGTATAAAGTTTCAAAATTTATCATCACCTCTGTCCCTGGATCTCTAAAGCATGGACAAACTCTCTGAAGTCTTTGAGGCACCATGACTAAGTGCATGACAACCTAAACTTTAAGAAATCCACTGCTCTGTACAGGATTTTCTGTCCACTCTCCCTGCAGTGCTGAAAGAGGATTAGTGAAGCATAGCTGTTATGTAAAAAGTCCCCATGTTATGTACAGTTAGTGAATGCATGAGCAGGCAATAGGCTGGTTAGTATTTCTGCTTGATACCTGTGTTGTCATAATGATTAACCTTTCATAAGTGTCAGAGCAGAGACTATGTGATAATGCCAAAACAGAGAAGGGCTAGGAGGGAATAAAGATGTTTGTGTAAAAGCTGATGCACTGGCTCCTGAGTCCAGTGCACTTTATGGTGTAGAAAAAATACATGTAGAAGTACAGGTCAGCAGACTGGAGGGTAAGAAGGAAAAGAACTTGGCAGACCAGACTCTGAATAACAAACAATGAATATGAATCCTGAAGTAAAATGGTAGAAGACTCACGTAAAAGTGAAAAAGCTGTCAGTGAAATGGGTGGTCCTGGATGCTCTTTACCAATGTGATATTAAGTAAAAGGAGAGTTCTTATGACTTTAGTATAAATATAAAAATATTTCTGTATCATGTATTTCATGAAAATGAAAACGCAAAAAGCTCTCTGTGACGCCAATAAAGATAATATCCCTCAGTTTATAGTTTTCTGAACTTGGAATCAGCTCTATTGAAATTGCTTACACAGGCCCACAGAAAGTGAATGTCAGCATTGGGACTGAAGTCCAATTAAGCAATTAAGACTGGAGTAATATCAAGAGGCCCCAGATGAGGTGAGTGTCCCATTGCCTCACATATAGTGTGAGAAATGTCGTGGTGTTGGGACATGGGCTATGGAATGAGAAGGGAAAAGTCTTTCTAAGGACAAAAGCAAGTCACAGATCTCTTTCTCTGTCTTAACAAGAATTTTCCTTCCGTACCCTTTTTTTTTTCCATACTTTGGGCAGATTCCTTAAGCTAGATCTGAGTTGTTGACTTTTCTACTGGGCCTGTTTCAGGAGACCTTATTTCTAAAGATTTTCCTCTTGTATTTTAACATCTACCCCAGCAGGTCATCAGAGCCATGAACCACAAACTTGTTAAGGAGAATATGAGGTGCAGTTGTGCATACACATAGTTCTGTGTGAAACCCTTCCTTCGGCCGCTGTGGATTTCAGACAGTCCTCCCAGGCACAGCGAGAGGAGCGCAAGTCTTCCCGAGTCTGAGTGGTGCTACAGAGCTGCTTTTCCACGGAGCTCTTGTGGTAACTCCCTGTGCCAAAGGGAAGGTCCAGCGTCTGAATGCACATCTTTGTCTGCTGGCTGGAGGACACGGGTAAGGCCCAGCACAACCCTTGAGAGGCCGTGCAAGGACAGAACTCATGTCCTCAGACTACACTGGGAGGTGTAAACAAACACTGCACCGAGGAAGCCGCATTTTCACTAAAAAGAGACTACTTGTGGTGTCTCTGTTTACAACTGTCTCACTTCTCAGTGAATTCACAAACCTCAAACCTTGCCTCTCTCTTCAGGCTCTTGCAGGTAGAAAAGTGAGCAAAATCTTTGCAGCTGAAAGGGTTTTGGTGTGAGTCATTTGGCACTTAAATGCTGAGTCCATTCTTTCAAGCATAAAATATTTATTACAGTCTATGTTTAAAAATAATTAGTATTTCTTATACTGAGCATTTATCACATGGGGGAAAGTTATCACCTTTTGGTGTTTACATGCATAACTCTAGATGACCTACTTTTTTGTAGGAAAATGAATAAAATTTTTTAGAATTTTTTTTTAAAAGAGTACCCAAACAAAATTGACATAGCATCAGCTTATATAAACCTATTTTGTACCTCTCCATTTCTACTACAAATGTGATCTCTGCAATTCTTTTCACCTTTCACAAAATCCTTTAGAAAACACTTTCAAAAATAATTAGAAATTTAACTCATTAGAGGACTGAGAGGACTGTTTACAAAAGCTTCAAATTTGTATTTGGAAAGCTCTGCTGTTTAAAATTTGTCTTTATTCCAATGAGCAAAAGTTTAAAATGCCCTTGATCATCAACAAGATTAAAATACTAAGGTTGCTCATATTTCTTCTATTTATAATTAATTTCATTGAAATGGTATCCACCAATTACATATAAAAAGCTTTTAGTTCTCAGGTGTCTTTTCTAGAACCATCTGCTCCTGATAAAATCCTACTGAATTTCATTTTCAAAATGAAGAATATATTCTTCTGCTTCTGCATAATAAGTGCAGATTTTTTGACAAATATATGGAGAATGATAGCTCTGCCACACTTATAAGTCTTGTTTAAATTAGATTTCAGAGAAAGGCTGGAAAATAATCAGGTTTCAATGGACAAAGACCTAATTAATAAAGTGAAGTTTGTCAAAATACGAATTCAGTTTGAAGAATTAGCCAAGTAAACAGGAAAAAAAATAAGCAGGAAAAATAAATTAAACAGAACTGTTAGCAGTAAGTAAGCAGTAGGATGGTAAAAATTTTAAAGAACTTTAAGCCAAAAATTAAATGTAATATATGCCTACATTTTCTGTGAAGATCATAAAGTAGAATATTGGGATGAGACTATGGTTAGCTAATGAACTGTGAGTATAGACATAAAAATTACCATATTCAGCATTCATCCAAAGCTGAAATTTATGTGTTCACACAAGGAATATCCATCCAGAATGCTAAAAGAACTGGCATGGGGTCAGACCCCAGAGGACTCGTGACCGACGAAAAACAAAAGTGGAACTTCTGTTTGCAAAGAAGGAAAAATTGTAGTCCAAAAACTGACTGACACATCATGACCATCAACACCAGAATAAGTTAAACCAGAAAATATATGAATACAATAAAAAAATGAAAAATACTGATAAAGAAAAAAAAAGAGAGGCTAAAATGTAGTATGTGATTAATAGTCAACAGTTGCATCAAAGCCATTGAACTGATTCTTGAATGAAAGTTGAAAGATTTTTTGTTGCTGGGTTTTATTTTTCAAAGACATGGAGAAATCTGCATTCTGCAGGATTCATTCAGGCTGCTGAGCATGCTGTGGAACCCAGGAGCATCCCAGCCAAGCAGTTGAAGCACTTGTGTTCCTCTGTTCTCACATCCTCCCATTACCTGCTTCCCCTCTCAGCAGATTTGCAGATCTCTGAAGGCTGAACCTTCATTACAATTAGAAGACAGAATTTAAAAATGGGATCACTAAGCCATACAAACATCACAGGACAATGATACCATTTACCTATCAATGAATGTATCAGTTCCAGGTATTTATAAATGAAATTGAGTGTGCCAGTTTGGGCATATGTGAGTAACTTTAGCTTCCTTGACTTTTTCTTTTAATGCAATATGTGGTAGACACAGTAACTTATTTTTAAAAACCACAAAACATAAGCTTCATTTCCTCCTACTTATAAAAAGATCTCAGTTTATACACTTCCATGGAAATAGAGTGCTCAGCTTCCTGCTAAACTGTTAGCATGTTTCTGCCAGCTTCTCAAAATGTTTTCCTTTATCCTTGTTGATTGTGAAAATACTCCACATCTTGTGGCAGAATGCACTGGAAAAGAACAGAGGCTATAAGTAGGTAATATTAATTTTTCACCTGTGAGCTGATCTTCACGGACCTTTTCCTAGAGGTGTGAAAGATGGGAAATCAGACTACACTAAGGGAAAGTCTGGGCTCCCCCAATAGAAACCATTTCCTTCCCAACTTGCTTGCCACCATTAAACAATTTTCCATGGACCACAAGCCCATCATTCCTGAGAAGCCTCTGTCAACTCCCTTGTAGACTGTAACTGCATTTCCTAACTAAAGACTAGTCAAAAATCACTCGCTGCTGCCTCAGCACCAGGGTAGGACCAAACTGTGTGAATTTATGTCCTTCACATAGACTTCACATATGATGGACTCTAGTAGGGGCCCTGCATCACAGATTCTCTTCTACTGACAGTGTAGCTTTGCTCAAGTCACATTTCTATGCAAAATTTTTCTAGTATTCAAAAAAATTATTCCATTTGCACTGAAACATTTCTTCAAAGCCATGACCTTGTTGGAATCACCATCCCACATAAGGGATCTGCGCTGCTCTAGCAGAGATGAAAACCAAATACTGAAATACTCATGGTCACAGGAGAGTGATGATAACTCCAATTTATGCTATGACCACTGCCTGCCCCTGCTGTAATAATTTCTCACAGCTGGAGAAACCAAAATAAACAGAAATACAGTTCTGTTGCCCATAAAGAGTAGGAAAAACCCCTAAGATCAATAAAAATCCTTGAAGGTAACTTTGGATTAATCTCCATTTTCTTTACCCCTGAAATAATAACTCCACTTTTAGTAGTTGCTTCAGCCCCTTCTTGTTTACCAGATGCAGACAGTGAGCTACAGCAAAATAAAAACAGAGCTGTCTTTCCCCTTCCAGCCTGTACTCCTGCATGCTTCTTCATATGGTTTTATTTTTAAACATTTTCCCATAAAGATGTAACTTACTTTAGGGCTTACTTGAAGGAAGCTCCCAACAAGTTCCCATATGCGATTGCTTAACCCAGAACAGCTGAGCTTTGTAAATCAGCAACAGACCTAGGAGCACTCTCTGCCTGCACAGGCTGATGGGGTTTGCCTTTTGTAGCGCAGTCCAGTCATTAATAAGGAGCTGGCAAGAGGCACAATGCCCCCTGGGCCTCATTAAATGGGATTATTTTGGCCTGCTGAAGCCTTACCTCAGGACTGAGCACAGAGGCTGGAGCAGCAGCGCTGCTGCACAAACAGGGGTTCTGTCTCCCTGCAGACATGGGGTCTTCCCGAAGTTTTAAGTCAGGTTTCCTCTCTGTCACTGTCTGCCTAAGTGTGACACAAAGATACAATGGCACGTTAGTGGTTTACCTCAGGAACTTGTCAATGTTCACACCGAAGAGGCTCAGCCCCAGCCCGGGACCGCTCCCCCACGTGTCAGCCTGTCCCTGCACCGACAGTCTCCAAGCACTGCTGGCCCTTCCCAGCCTGCTCTGCAGAGCTGCCAGTTTTGAACTTACTTAACAAACTGCACAGACATCTTCCCAGCGTAAGCGAAATTACCCTTAAGGAGAGCAGCAGCAGAGCCAGCCCGTGCCACACTCCGCTCCAGGCGAGGCAGCCTTGGGGCTGCAGAACAGAGAAAGCCACAAATGCATTAATGTTGCTCTAGTCAAAACTTATCACTCAGTTCTCTCAGGTGTGGGGGAGTCTGGAAATGAATAACAGTCATTTTTGCTTCCTAACCTCCTCGCATTCTCCTCAGCTGTCAGGTCCAGGTTTGCTTTTTCTAGCTCAGATGTGCTGGCAAAAGAGATTCTTACGAAGTGAAGTGCCAAGTCCAGTGGTCCCTCCAGGCTGCAGATCATTTTGCTTGGAGGCTCATTTCCACTCTAAGCAGAAGAGTAAAAACACTAAAAATCTGATCAATGCTTCCTCAGGTCATAGGTAGTCAACTTATACTACTATAGAAACTGGAATCTGAGGCTATGGTTGTGCAAAACCTCAGGTTCCTTTAGAAGAGAAAGAACTACCTGAGAAGCTGAGCTGTGACAGCAGTGCTTCAAGAAAAACTGTGGACACCTCATCCCCTGCCACAGCTTGATGCACAGTGCCAACTCTGCACTGCTGATGGTGTCTGCAGGAGGCCTGTGCAAGAACAATGGGAGCATTAGGTTGGTCAGGGGAGCCCCTGCTGAATTTTGGACTCTTCCCATGTTGGGCAGCCTCTGTGGCTGGTACAGGATTGTCTGCAGAAGTGGCCTTCTACAGTCAGATTTTTTCTTTTAAGTCAGTGGGTGTTGGATTGCACCCAAAGCTGCAGAAGTATTTGGGAAAAGACTTAGGATCATAACTGCAGATTTTCATTAGCAAAGATTAAAAGCTGCTTTAAGTTAGCCTAACTAGGGGCTTTACTTACTAACATAGCATTATACATTTCCAAGTCCCTCTAAGTACAGCAGGGCGTGCAGCGTCAGCACGACTGCAGTTGGTGCCTGGGGACCACCCGTGTTTCTCTGTCAGGCTGTGAGCCAGGCCGCGCAGGTGGTGCTCGAATACATCCTGCTGCTTGGCTAGCACCGCAGAGCAGGGTGTGTGTAAAGAGATATATGAGCTATGCTTTTCTAAATTAGTAATGACTTATTAATCTGGACAGGGATATTCTGGCCATGGACATCTAATGAGAAGTGAGAGAGCTATTTCTGCTCTTCTGTGTTGGTGCAGAAATATGTTTGACAAGGCTGGTAGCAGCCAGCTTGCTGAGACATCCATCAGAGAAGCTGAAGCTCAGAATCACAGTGGGGTGTTTGTTCCTGACAGCACCCCCAGCCATTCTGACCCCTCAGGGAGTTTGATCTCCTGCTGGCTCGGGGGGGCTCAGTGCTGGCTTGCTCTTGTCATGGCTCTGGCTGTGCTGTCACTTCCATCCGAGCCTTTATTCCCGTAACTAAAACAGTGTACTGAAAAGCAGGGGCAAAACTCAAACTCTGTGGTGTGCCTTATTTGACAAAGCTCACAGCTCTGCTACAGCTCTGGTCTATCATAATAAAGTAACTGGTTTAGTGTACACAGAGGTGTTCCTTTTTCCTCTCAGTCTCCTGTGCCTCTGATGTGTTGTGGTTCCATGATGTGAGCCCGGTAACTGCTCTGACCACACTTTCAGCAGACGCCTCTCATGGCAGATTGCCATTTGGAAGGTAAGCAGTTATTCCTGTTTTGGGATTTGCATTCAGCATCTCTGTGGAGCAAACACATATTAACAAAGGAGAAAGCTGAGCACGCACAGCTCCTCCAATACAGTCCAGAAGCCAGGCTGCACAGCTGAGCAGGAGCCCTGCGGGCTGCAGCAGCCTTTCCCTGGTTCTCCCAGTGGAGTGGGACAGCAGCTCAGGACCAGTGTGCTTAGCCTCAGATAATTTTTATCTCAACTCATTCAGTTCATTACTGGGCACAAACTGTGACTGCTTTGCTTTCACTGGTTTTGGTGTTTATTAGAAGAGACTACTTGCTAACAAAGCTGCATGGAGGTTTAGGAAGCACTTCAAGGTAGCATTAGAAAACTGCCTGGTGGTTTTCTCTAATTTGAATAACACACTTTTGTCCGAGTGACGCATGCTTTGTGTCTGTTATTTTCATAAAATAAAAGCAAAAGTAGAAAAGTTCCATCAAGTGCACTCCTAGCATAAGGCAGTCGCCAAAGGTCTGGTAGGGAGCCATTGCATCCTGAGCCTTTCTGAAATTACCCATCAAAAATGTAGTGAAGTATTCAGGTAGGTCTATTTGTTTGGTCCATTCTGCCTAGTTACTGATACAGAAAAAACCTACACCTTAAAGAAGCAAGTAGGAAGGGCACTTTAAAAAGTGATGATGATCATATTCTTCTCAGCTGTGTAGATTTCCACTAAAACTGAAATCCAGTGGTGTTTCCCATGCTTAATTACAGAACTTAAGCCATTGTACACCATCAAGACTATTTATGAATTGGTCACAGACAAACAGGCTAAAATGTTGATCATTACCTAAGGAGTGCTGCAATTTTTTAAAATTTTTTTTATATGTTTGTTCACCAAAACCAACTTGTATTGCTAAATTATGTTTCTGGTTTAATCGAGTTTCATTAGATCCTGTTCTGCCTAAAATTTAGTCTCTAACTAACAGCTTTTACATGTCTTCTAAGACAGGCAAAATTAGTTTAAGACTCTTACCTGTTTTGAGTACTGTACCTCTGAAGGTCAGCTACACCTTGGAAGCTGAAGTTGTATTAATAACGAGTTTCAAAAAAAACCCTGGAGGATGAAACCACGCAGAAGTACTCACAGCACTGAATGCAGGGAATTCTGCAAGATTTTGCAGATTTTTCTCTTGCCATGAGATCCTGAACTCCCAGAAAGCTTCCTAGCCTGGCTGTAAATGGAGGCCAAGCAGGACTTCTGACAGGCTCTATGGAAAACAGAACAGTAATTTAAATAATTACTTTAAAATCAGTGTGCATGAGAAATATCTTTTTAGATGAGTTGTACTGATAGGGGCTTCAGACTGAGCTGCTAAACAGATTAATTCTAGATGGGGCCTAGTGCTGCCAGTGCAAGCTGCATCCAGCTACAGTCACTAGGTCCCGGTGGAAATGTTTACGCATAACCACATCCCTCAAGCAGGCAAAAAAGCGCAAAAATTTGCATTTTTACTCTTCAGCTGCTGAATTATTTATCTTCCATTTTCTATTTCCTGTATGAATTAAGCTGTGCTATAGATCCCCAGATTCACTGATCTGTTCAAATAAACAGTGTGATACATTTAAATAAACAATGTGATACCAGGCCACGAGGACCATCTGACACTGATTTCTTTTGTTTCCAATTGTGGAGCAGACAAATTATATCCTGCACAGTCAGAACAGACCCATCCATGTGATTTCATCAAAGAGCTCCATTTGTGGTGGTGAGTGCCACCACACCACTTGATGGTCTGTTTTTCCTAAATGGAAACATTTCTGGCTCTCAGAGGGTGAAGGAGATGACATTTCCGTAAGAGGAGCTGCTACATGTACATTTGTGGTTCTGCCATTGGCACAACACCAGTAAATGCCAAACTCACAGGGCTCGTGATTGTACATATGTTAACCACAAACTTGTTTCTCCTTTGCAGGACTTGAAAAGGAGCATGATGGAAACTTTTTGCTCATTTGTGACAAGATTTACAGGTTAGGAAGGTTAAATTTATAGGTGCCATTTTCTTTCATACAGCAAGATTGTTTCCATAAGAAAAGAAGCACTATTCCCTGGTCTAAATATACATTAAATAAAAAGACTTCTTGCAGACAGCGTCTAAAATTTCACAAGAATTGATTGAGCAAATGTGCAGCCCCTGAGACTGGAACACACAGAGTCCTGGGAGGCATGGCAAGGGAACAAATGTAACCTCCTCTTCCAGGAGCATCTCTCCCCCACAGGGTGAAGGATGCTTTGCAGCACAGGGCTCCTGCATCTCCTTAAGGTTGTCCCCACAACCACCCAGGGGACATAGAGACCACCCAGGCCCAACAGACTCACTGGAGTAAAGGCTGCACCAGCGCTGTTTCCTCCTTGGCCCTCAGGTTCAGGCACTTGAGTGTCTGGATTTGACCTTGTTGTCAAACCCTCCAAAGCAGCAAAGCCAACGCCCTAAAAGCAAAGCCTTTGAGGACCCCATAGCAAGAAAAGGTAGAGGAAAATGAATTACCCAGAAGAAAACATGTGAAGGCACTCCAGTGCACCCTAACAGAGAGACAGAGAAGGAACCGAATGCTGGGAGCCAGCTGATTACACCACCTTCAGCAGCTCCCCCAGTCCTCTTGCCACGCAACACGGACACTAAAATAAGAAAAAAAAATATTTAAAGCAGAAAAGGTGGTTGTTTTTGTTTTATTTTTCTTATATAGTGCAATTTACATGCCAAGGTACATTTTTTCTTTATGTACAAGGCTTTGCTGCCGGAAGTGTTGATATTCCACACAAATATTTTCTCATTTATTATTATGAAATAAAGGATGTTTCTTCTACAGCCAGATTATTTTGTTGCCTGAGTACTATTTTTGACTATTGGCAGTCCAACTGCCTGCTATTTATCAGAAAGATGATTTGATCAATCCCATAGCAGACAGATCCATGGTCCTCCTCCAGAGAGTATTATGTTATTAATGCTTATGTTTAATTGTTTAGAATCAAGGAGGTTATAAATCCACATCATGTGATCAAGCTGAAGGAACAGCTATATTCAAAAATAACTGGTAATTTTCCTACAGCCTTAAGATAATTGCAAAAATAGCTGGTCAGTCTAGCATCTAATTTATGTGCAAGAACAGCACATAAACTCAAACAATATTGTAGAGCAACCCCATAGATTTTCTAAATTTTTTAGTATTAAGAGGTAACCACATAGATTGACTGAAAAAATAAAGAAATATTTGAGAGAAAATAAAAACTTCTGTGCCCCAGAGTTCTAAAAAAAATTGAATTTCTCTGTATTTATACATCCTAGGAGAGTTTTCAGACCATAAGCTTCACATAGTTGGAAAGCTCTTGATACTCTGAGAGGACTAGAAAACGTGATTTTTGTTGAAGATGACATGTTCTGGCAATATAACTTATTTTCCCATTAACATGGAATATTCCTTAGTCTCACAGGTGGATATATGCATGTCTGTGTGCTTGGCCCAGCAGAAGGTGTAGGAAGGAACTGCTCACATTTGGACAGAGCAGTTGGTAACTTGCATGCCCTCATTTCTCGTGGAGTAGCAGCTTCTCTGCATGCCTACAATAGAGGTGCTAATTTACATGTGGAAGTGTTAATTAATAGCAATTCATAAGGTCACCTCTCTGCAACTGAAACTCTCCCTGTGGAGAGGAACGGAGAGCAGCACTGATGCCAAAGAGCACACCAGAGCCATTGTAGATAAAACAAACATGCACGTCCATTCCCTGAGCTTCTCTCCATTGGAAAAAAATATTTTAGCCTCCAAATAGTTCACATAATTCCTCACAGATTACAAGCACAAACAGATCCTCTGCTGCAGAACAGGCGTGTCCATTTACCTAATAAAGATTTCACAGATTTATAGGAAAAGGTTGTAAATTGGTAACAAAGTGGAAAAGAAATGCAATAGACCCATGTCATTTCTTTCTGTAAAAATATATGTGAAGCAACATACAACTCCTGCAATCACTGCCTAAGCACCCTTTCTGAGGGAAGTGCTTGCAGGACAGCAGAGCAAAGATCATGAAGATCAAGATGTTCCTTAAGAGCTCCCTAGGCTCTGGGGTCAGTAGGACTTTGTCTTCAGATCTGTCTCAAATAGCTTATCTCAGTCAAAAATTAAACCCAGGGAGGATGCTGAGAGGCTGGCTCAGAATATAATAAAAGTTATCTAAGAAAGGTATATTCCCTGGTCTCCTCTCCTGATTGAGAGGGTGCTAAATCAGCTGAAAGAGCAAGCAGAGACCTGGCTTTGTTGAATTATAAGACAGAGAAAGAGAAAATCCTTTTTGTAAGCCATTTTTGTACATGGTGGGTCAGGGAATTTACATTCCATTATGTGCTCAGCAAGAAGTGTAAAATACAACTCCTTCCAGCAGATGTGAACAGACACTCAGGATCAATCTAATGTCAACTGCAAAAAAAATGGATAGGGTATGAATTAATGTTTCATTATGTCAGATCTATGAAGGCTGGATGATCTCAGACATTCAAATAATACGCCTGTCCAATCTGCCACTCATTTTTCTGTCCAAACATGGACAGAAGAAGCAGGGCTGATGCCAGCTGATGTGAAGGTGATAGGTGAGGGATCTCTGGGGTCTGGAGTTAGGCTGTAGTCAAGTTATGCAGTCTTTTGGAGAGAGACATTAGTGATACTCTCTTGTGATAGCTGAGGTCCCTGTGTCTAGAAAGGTGCTTCTCGGAATTTTGTCTGTGGGAAGGGACCAAGCATCCCTCCCCACGTGGAGCAGCTGCAAGAGTGCTCAGATGAGCCCTGAAGTCCATATGGGACTGTTCCTGTCCGCATGCTTACCAGAAACTCACAGTTTTTGTATTTAGGTTTGACTTACGCAAGTCCTTCCAAACAAACGGAGTTGCAGCTTCTTTATCCATCTGTCATGGTGTGTGCTAGCTGTGCTGCTATAGATCCTTGTATTGAATTTAGCCCTAAAGCTATTAGAGTTTCACAGGTACTAAATTCTCCAACGTAATTTTTAGAAATATAAAATAAGGCAGTAAAGTTGTTAACTTAGAACTCGGTTGATATACTGTCAGCTTGAGGTCTTTCTAAGAAAACGCATGGCAGAAAAGCAAAACAAAACTAAACAGTAACATAAATTCTGAGTTTGTGAAATGTTCGGTGCAATTTGCAGCATTATAGTAGTTACAGTTCTGTCTTATACTGACAGGAAGCATTTAAACATACTTAGGTATATACACATGCACGATCCACCCTGCCAGACAAAGCTCTGTGCTGCATAAAGACAGATGGGAAAGAGCTGTGAATTCTGTGCTTGAGTGCTGCACTGTGTCAGACTAAGACTGGCCATAGTCATAAAGCTGGTTCATGCAACTATTCACAGTTACCTAGAAGTTCTCAAGACAGTCATTGAAACAGTAGTTGTTTTCTTACCCAAGAAAACAAACGCAGAGGGTTTGAAAGTATCTGAGTTCTGCTGGAAGGTGCTGTCGTAAGCAAAAATTGCTTAATGCTGCCTTCCTTCAATCACACAGGCAGATGGGTGGAGTGTAGCAGGCACTGGACAGAAAATAAAGCCCTTGGAGCTGGGAGCCAGACCAACATAAGACAGCAAAAGTTGGAGGCCAAACCTGTGAATCGTTCCAGAAATAAAGTGATGGGGATTTAAGCTTTGGAGAAATATTACTCTGTAATAAAAATATGTGAATCTTCATCAAGAAGCAAATCTAAAACAGGACTATTTGTTTTAAAGGACTTCAAAATTAAATGCTTCTGTCATCCAGTAACTCTGGAGTTTGCAAGAGAAGTATAGACCATCTGTTCAAGAGACCAGTAACACAGTCTGCGCAGCTAATCAGCATGATAGCAGAAGGAAATGATTTCATAGGGGCCTATCACATCTGGTTTTAAAACTACTAAGTAGACTTTTTTTAGTTTTATTAAGTTTTCTGCATCTCTCACAAAACTTCTTTTCCGACAGGATTTGTACTTTAATTTTTATGTTTTTTTCTCAGTCTCTAAACAGGAATACACATGAGAAATAAATACATACACAATAGGGTGCATGGGTACTCCTGCAGCCTGTTACTGCTTCAGTGAGTAGCAGTCAGGGTTATCCCAGCAAGGATAAAATCATTATCGTCATAAAAGTCTAATATAAAACCTTTTTTACATGGAAACATTTGATTAATTATTAAAAAAAAAAAAAGAAATAGCAGCGTTCCATTACTAAACTCGCTCCTTTGTTTTCATTTTTACTAGCCTACTATTATCTAGTATATTTTTTTACTGTTTTTAAGCATTTTGTTGAATTCTGAATATAGAAATCTGGAATGTTTTACTGAGTGCCTTTTTGATCAATTTATTTTTGCCAAGAATTGAGAAAATGTATATTAAAAAGTGCTACTGTTTTCAGAAATCTATTTACGGCCTCCCTGATGTTAAGAATAGCTGATATGAACTATCTAAATGAACATATCTTAAAGCATTTGGCGGGGGGAAAGAAATGTGTTATCAGGTATTTCTGAGGATGGTGGGAGCTGCAGGGAGCTGCAGGGAGCTGCAGAGTTTTTTGCAGCAGTGTTACACAGGTCAATATAAATATCCTGAATATTGTTCCAAAACACTTCTAATGCTTCAGTGAATCTCACTAACATTTCCTGTTGCATTCACCTCTCTAAAGTCTACCTGGCTGCTTCCTTGGAAGGACAGCTGTGTGTCCCCTGCCTGCTTTCACAGCACAAACAGGTCACAGATTTCCAAGGACTTTGAGAAATGAATAGAAATTAATGAAAAAACTGACCTCGGGACTCTGTTCCTGTCGGTCGTGCGCCAGTAAAGGAGGAATTACAAAGAAAAGGCAGATGAACTCTGCAGAAGGAACAGCAACATTACTGGAAGGAAAAAGCCCCCCTGAGCATTGCCCACAGTGGATCAGCTGGGGTTTCCCCACACCAGCAGCGAGCAGGCAGTGACAGCAAGTCTCAGGTGGCACTAAGGCCCCAGCAAGGTCCGAGCAGCTCTGGTCAAGTGGACACGGACCAAGTGGGTCCACACCTCGCCTTGCTCTTGGTACAAACAGGGTTTGTTGGCCTCGGGTAGGAAAGGGTGTGGATGGCACCGTGCTCTGGAAGCTCTGAGCTCTTTGGTACCACCTTTACTGTAAAGCAGTCATTTCATAAGTAGTGTTTAGAGCTCTTTTTTTATTTTTAAATCTGCCTCTTTATAAACTACTTCTATCTGCTACTCTAAGTCCTCTGGAGCATAAGCACCAATAAGTTCAATCTGCCTGATAACTCTAATAAGCCAAGATCTGGACATTCTTTAATTGGAGACTAAATACTGTTTGATACCTGACAATAAGTCATCAACACCAACTTTGGAGTATACAAAATTGATTACTTCTTGGATGTATGAACCTGGGAAAAGAATATTTGAGAAATAAATTGATAGAAAAAGGACCTTTTGATTTCTCACTAAGAGCAGTAGGAATCCTTTCCATACCACTGCATATCAGCAATTTAGAAAGTCAGTATGACCAAATGAAAACAGAAATGTGCTCTACATCTTTGTTCCAGCAGAAATATTGACTCTGAACTCCATGTGCTTCTAGATGTGGAATTCTGATGGTTTACAGGATTTTCACCTAATTTCATTGTCATTATGTCTCCAAGTGGTTAAATCAACCATGAGAGTTCAAGAACACAAAATACCTGATCTTCCATATGCAGCAAGAATGGCAAAGCAGGAATAGTTACCTAGAATAAATAAATAAGAAAGAAATGGAAATATTTGAATTATTTCAGTATTGAAAATATTGTTTGTATGTCTTGGTGCTGCATTATTATTACATGCGGGATTTCCCCTTTCACACTCTTGACGAACTGCTCCTGGTATTGTTTCTGGCAGCATGAGGGAGTTAATAGTGCTCAAAGTGCTTGGTGCTGTACCACAGTCTAACAGAAAAGGGGAAGTACGCACTAGGGAAGAAACTCACAGCCTCCCTTCCACACCCCTGTGCTCATGCCAACAGCTCTCCAGCCAGCTGGAATTTCCTTTCCTTGTGGAAGCTAGCCCAGAGCTCACCCCTCCAGCCTCAGGACCCCAGGATATCACCCTGCCATTTGCTGAACTGTGGCTCTTACACTCGAGCCCAGCAGGACTCAAGTCCTGTTTCTCTGGTGGCCTGATGAGTTTCTCCCTAATAATGCCTCCTGCATGGCTGTCACATCTTAGCAAGCTCTGTCATAACAACAACAAGCCTTAGCTCAGTGGTGAGTGTTTCCAACAGGGGTTGGAATTCAGAGTGAATATTGAACAAGTTCAGGAAACTGAAAGATCCATTTTTATGGGATAGGGCTTATTCTAGTGCCTTGCACTCCTGCCCAGAGAAGACTAAACACTGTCATTGATGGATTTGGAAGCAGGAATGCATTTAAATATTATGCTTATCTCAGTGTTAAAATTCTGGTCAGTTCTAATGACAACACGGAGCTGAACCTGTGAGAAAGTGAGCTGGGCCCTGAGAAGTGAGGAGCACGGTAATGGTGCTCTATGAACCAGGAGAGTTTGTATTTTTCCTGAAAACAAATCTGACTTGTTTGTCATCCTCATCTGTTTGCACATGCCATGTGCTGTCAATGTATTGACCGCAGTGGTTCCAAGATATGGATTGGCTTTATGGGAAAGGAGTTTTCCTGCACATGAACTCCACTTGAAAGCAAGGGTGGGCAGAAAGGATCAATGCATATTTGCAATTTATAAGCAGTTACCAATCAAGTTAATTTAGGTGGTCCCTGGACAATGTAGATGAATACTTAGAGCTATCCTATTAAGATTAGGCTAATTAAACTAATTTTGAGCCACAGATACTGGGTGTTAATAATAGACTATTGAAGTGCAAGAAAGAAAAAGAGACTATTTGAATTTAATTTTGACTCCAGATCTGATCTTTGCAAGTCAGTGCTAAGCAGGGAACTCCTCAGGTTCCCCTCTGTCTTCTGCTCTCTCCCTACTCTTCCTCTTATCATAAAAAAAAAATTTCAGCTGTGAACAGTTTGAGGACTGAGCTGTTTCTCACCATTGGTCTGTAACCAGGGTTTTAAAAAATACTAATGCAAACAACACAAAGCTTGCACAGAAAAACAGATCACTTAAAATATAAAGTGGAATGGCAGGAAAATATCAGTGCAAGGCCCATAAGTTGTCTGCTCAGTCACCAGGAATTAAAAGTGTATTTGGCAAGCTTTTATTGTCAGTCCCCTAAGTGCACTGGAAGTATGTACTTATGCCTGCAGGCCAGTGGACAGAAACAGAGGGTTTAATTCCAGCTTCTCTCCACCTGCTTTACTGAAGTGGTCTAGCAGCTCCTGCAACACTAGCATGAGCTCCAACAATAACGATGTGGTTTAGTAAGTATAATGACAACATCTGTAAGATATTAAGGGCCAAAACTCAGGTTTTCTTGCATATTTCTAAAAGACTTTAAAAAAAAAGAAAAAAAAGAAAAAAAGTACTTTGTGAAATACTTTTTTCTGTTGAGTGGTTAAAGGACAATTTGCAGCCAGGCATTTCCTAGAATCATGGGATCATTTAGGTTGGAAAAGACCTCTAAGATCATTGAGTCCAACCTTTAACCTAACCCTGCCAGGTCCACCACCAAACTATGTGTACAGCACCACATCTCCATCGTTTTTGAACACTTCTAAGGACAGTGATTCCACCATTCCCCTGGGCAGCAATGTCTGACCACCCTTTCAGTGAAGAAATTTTTCCCTAGTATCCAATCTAAACCTCCTCTGGCACAAGGTGAGGGCATTTCCTCTTGTCCTGTCACTTGTTACCTTGGAGAAGAGATCAGCCTCCACCCAGCTACAACCTCCTTTCAGGGTCCTGAACAAAAAAGAACTACATTTTCATGAAGATGGCATAGAATGTCTACAAAAGTACGGCAAAATAAAAGGAATGAAGCTGGTGGAGTCACCAGCAATGACCTCTGTGCCCTGTGCTTCCAGCACCTCGCCTTCCAGGAGGGCATGGATGGAACGAGCTGCCATGGTCATCCCTGAAGGCAAACTGCCACTCTCACCTACTGGACTGATGTTCCAAATTAACATCACACACAGGTAATAGAGTTAAGGATTTTAGATCTGCACCTAACTTCTTCAAGGCACAGAGGGAGGGGACAATTCGGCTCTCATAGCAGAATTTAACCCTCCTGCCCTTCAAGGAGGAAGGACCATCCTGCAAAACAGGGAAATGCTGATCAACAAGTTTTGCTTGTCATTATTTTTAGTCTCAGAGTACTTTCCAACCTGTTGTTTTGTTGTTTTTTTTTTTTTCTTTTCCATGCTGAAAACCAGGCCACTCCTCAGGAAGAAATAACGTTTCTATTTGAGACAGAAAGCACTTCAGGGAATTATGTGGTTTTCTAGACGTACACAAACGCCTTCTGTCTGAGAATTTTCAAAGTAAGCACCAGATTCCTCCTCCCCACTGTGGATGCTTTACAGTGCCCAAGTGGCAGCATCTAAAAAGAAATGTGGGTTACTGTAGTACATTTTCCTGAGCTTTCTACAATCAGAGCCTGCAATGTTACCTAACACAGAATATAGATTGCCCGTCTAATACACGCTGCAGTGACAGAAACATTGCTTGCAATGCGTTCATTTAGAATATTGATCCCAAAATAAAAGGCTCATGTTTAAAAGCCTTCTTACTGTAACCCTTTCAAAATATTTCAATGAACCTTTTATACCCCAAATTTGATCAAATATGTCCCACATATTTAACACATTAATCAGGTACTAAGTTTCGTAAATCAGGCAGTTTGAGGGCATAGTGGTGTGTACTTGCTACCTAAGTGCTAATTTTTTCACCACAGTAAAGAATCTGTCATGACTCTACTTTGTCATCATTATTAAATATTCAGTAATTCTGCCACAGAGGCCACCTAAACATTATGGGATTTATTACTGTGGAAGCTGCTAAATGAAAACCAGCAAACATCCACAAACAGACATTTTCCTGATACTGTCATGGAAACTGTGGTGCAGTTATTTATTTACAGCCACAGCATGACTGAGCCTGTGTGTTGACACGAGCAATAGAAAGAACGGACTGGGCATGGACTGCTGGGAATAAATGTATCTTTGAGACTGCCACAAGCCTCCATCCAGCCTGAAGCCTCCTGGAAAGCTTCAGGAGAGAGAGAAGATTGCAACCCCAGCACACACCAGGTTGTGTTAGAAAAGTGTTTGCTGCTCAAAGGAAATACAGAGATTTTTGGCTAGCAAGAATTTTCTTCTACATTTAGGAAGGCAGTTCTGATGCTGCAGTAATAAGAAGGTGGGAGATTGAGGAAACTCGATTATTATGGGATGGCAGCCAGGTTATGCAGTGATAGCAGGGAGTGCTGCCCACTGCAAGACTGGTTACAAACGCTTTGCACTCACCAGCACCACAATTTCACCACACCAGCAAAGCAGAACTTTGCACCTCATGGACTTACTGCTCTTCAAGCAGAGTGAAACAAAACAACCCCCAAAGAGAAATGGAGCAACACAGGATATGCAGACTTCTGGACACTTGAACCCTTCCAAACCCAGATCTCCGTTTAGGCACAGATCTCTCTGACAAGGCAGTAAAGAGCAAACCATCCATGCAGGTCAGACACAAGCAAAGCAATGATATAATTGTCAAAGACCATGAAGCAATTTTTGAAGATGAAACTACCCAAAATAAGTCTTTTCTTGCAGTCTCGTCAGCTTCACTGGTAGTCAACATGTGAAATTCAATTTTACAGTCGTAATAGATTTGTGTATATTAACAGTAAGAGGGTTTTACAGGCATCGTCTCTCGAAGTTTTCTATTCTACTCTTGCTATATAGACCCTGAAGGTTAATAATATTTTACTTACAGGGAATATCTTTCCATCAAGGAATAAATTACAGACAACATATTTGTAAAAAAAAAACCAAAGAAAAAAGTTTATGTGATGGTTAAAATATTAGCAGGTTAATGATGTTTTAATATATTTTTTTAAGTTATATTTGCAGATGGTTAGTCTAAAAAAAAAGCATGGATAATTATATACATAAATATCCAGCTGAAAATATTGTAGTTATAAATAACAATGTCACAAAATCCTGTGGCTCAAATGGAATAGATCTGAAAACCAGCACTCAGGCTTTATTTTCTTATATAAAAGAGATGTTGAAATCTTGTACAGCATTTTCTTTTAACAAAGCCAAGGTTATCCTGACTTTTCGGGGGGGTGGTTCCTGTGTTTTTACTTAGATAATCTTGAAGGAAGTCAAAATATCTAATGGGAATTTTTTGATATCAGCTATATTTTCAAAGCTGTATCAAGAATGGTAATCTCTTAAGACTTTAAATTCCTTCGTTTGTAGTAGTAAAGACTTCATCCAGGAGAAAAGTTCATTGGTAAAATCGCCAAAAGTTGCCCATTATATAAATATATATATATGTCAAATAATATAAATAACTTCTAGAAACTTTGTTTGAGAAAATGACTATATAACAACTTAGAAAAATATTAACTTTATCAAAGATGAGAGGTAGCAAAGCACTGGATGGCAAAAGAACTTTGCAAAATGTTTGAAACCAGTCTCAGTGGTAACTTGTCAAAGGATGTACTTCAGTTTTCATTCTGAAAAAGAAATCAGGACCCTTGTACTCACATTCTGAGCTAAGACTGGCTACATTCAAATTACACATGACTGTAAGCAACATAATCAGAGGAGTAGGAGGAAATTTTCTTATTCTCTTGGCTAAATTAAAAGTCCTAAATATGCAAAAGCAAGCTAGCCACTAAAAAAAAAAATTGGTTTATAGCCTTAATGACCATGAAGGAGGACTGAAAAAAGAAGATTATGAGGGATTTTTTCTCTTTAAAGAGTTATAAAGAGAAATACCAATTATCAGCATTAAGGATGACTACTACAACTTCAAATCCTGTGCTCTGAATGCATGGACACATGGCAAATTATTCAGTTCTTGAATAGAAAAAGGCATTTCAAAACAAGCCACCCTGAAATGTTTTTAATAATTTGGTTAAAATTTTCATTTGTTCTTTATGGTTAAATGTTTGCTTCCTGGTATCTCTGATGTCAGTAATGCATTAGCTCTTTAATTAAACCAAACAGCAGAAAAAGAGGTGGCTGGGAAGAATCTCTAAGACCTAACAAAAACATCTTGCTTAAGCTTTAGACGCCGTTAATATAGGGAGATTTATGGTGCACCTTAAACAAAGCCAATTTAGCTTTTACTGAGAATATAAATTGAATGTCTTTCTTCTCCAGTATAGACATTGCCCTCCTATTTGATACCAAAATCCTACTTAGGCTCCAATGTACATTGAGTTTAAGCCAAAGCATCAAAAGCAGACAAGTTTGATAACCTAAAATCCTGTGCAGGTGTTTTTCCAGTAATGAATAATTAAGTATTCTGATTAATCCCTACTCTTGGAGCCAGTGAGGGTTTTATCATCAGTTTTAATTGTCGTAAGTACACATTTGCAATTTATAAACACATGAAAGAAAGCTGTTTTAATAACAAGACTGGATATTCAAAAGCATTTTATGCAGACTTCTAAAATGAATTTTTTACTCTTAGGATAACTGATGGAAAAAGGCTGGTTACTCTCCCAGCTTTGCATATCTACCAATTCGAATTGCTTTCTAAGTATTTCAGCATTAAAATGTTCCAGACTCTGAACATAATGGCTCTCATCTGTTTCTTCTGGGCTTTTACACCTGCAGCTGAGTTAGAGAGTGAGAACACGAAGCCCAGGAGGAAGGAAAAGGCACTGCCCACGGATGTGACAGGATGGTGAACAGTTCTCCTCACTGCCACCCCTCCAGAGTGCCAGGGAGGCCCCACGGGGGGGCACACAGGTGTGCTCAGGCAGGTCCACGAGCACCCCAGGGCCAGTTCGGTGCCTGGTGCTTTGGGCCGTGCCCTGGCAGGAGATGGTGCCTGGCTGCTGGGGCTGGGTGTGGGCTTGGTGACTTGGGGCACGCCTTGGAGTCCTGGAAACGTCCCCTCACTTCAGACCACGCACAAATAATGAGAAGGAATGGAGGGACTGGGTTAGATGAGTGCTAAAGGAAGCACAAGTCGTGTGTGCTTAGAAGCTGAGCTAAAAGAATGAAAAAAAAAATTCTGGTGGGTTAAACTCCGTGTACCCCCATGCCATGGAGCTGGGATGTGTGAGCAGGAGATGGGATGGCAGACTGCACCTTGGAGGACAACATTATCCAGCTGTCACTTTTAGAGACATCTTTCCAAAAGATGAGCCTAGACTCAAAGGCATTTGAACTTGGAAATTAAAGAATTGAGAGAAATTATCCCTCAAAGGAAACCACCCATGTAGTTAATTAGCAAAGAGCCCTTCCATGACAGGGCGCTTTTTCATAATTTTACTTTCACTGAACTCAAATGAATCATATATTAGCTTTTAAAAATGCTTTGAAATGAAGATTTTTGGACTTAATGTAAGTAGGCATAAGAGAATGTAAAAGGGGTTAAAAGTTCAGGAAGATACTCGAGACAAATAATTGCATAAAATGTGTCAGTACATTCTCAAGGAGGAGAAAAAGCAATGGTCGTTTATGAATCTTTAATGATTTTACTCCAGGATCAGCGAAGTCTTAATCAAAGTGGGATGTACACTTAGCCTGAGCAAATAAGGCATGAAGATTCAAAAATTCTTTCTGAATACTAATGTGGTTTTATACTTGGACATTTAAGAAACTGAGATTTAAAAAATGTCAGAAGACCTCCAGACCATACGGAAAAAATTCATGACTCAGTTAAACATTTTAAATTTTGTGTCTTAAACATAAATATTAACCTATTTACCGAAATTTAAGTATCTACTAGGCTTTTTTTCCAAGCAGACTCTGGGATGCTGAATGCCTTTTGGCAAGCACACTCTCAGAAATATTTCTGAATATTCTCTTTAGCATCAGAAGCTATTTATGTTCTCCTCAGCAAAGAGCACAGCAGGCAATAGTAACAGACAAACGAAATGCTGAAAGGTAGGAAACTCCATCCTCCTGTGTTATGGCAAGTTTGCTAAATTTCAAAATGGTTAAGTACATCCTAGGATGTACCAAAAAAAATGGCAGGAGAAACGTGCGGCTATTTTGGTTTTGCGAAACTTTTTTTTTTAATACTTAATTTACTTCATTTTCTAATCAATACTAAGGCATTTAACTGCAAATGTGACCTAACAGTTTATTAAGGTTTGTAGTTAATTAAGGCCACAGCAAGATTTTGACTTGCCTCTGCTAAACTGGCCATTCTCCAAGGATACCCCAGCGTGAGTGCTTCTGGACTCCTGGGCTTTGCTTTTTTTGTTTTCACTGTTATTACATGTGTATGCACACATTGTCTAGACCTGAAACAGGAAGAAATATGAAATCACATCCATTAGTAACATCCTTATCCAAGGTTTGGAATGGTTTTTCCTATCAGAAGGAAACTGCTCCTCCAGTTGTAGGAAATTCAGTGATGGTCAAGGATCACAAGCCAAACCTCTCTTACTTTCAAGACACAAAGTCTGTGCAGAGAAAGACAAAGATATTTAACAGCAGGCAGTGCAGACCAGCCAACACATTTATTTTAATGAGAGAGAAGGGATTGATTTTAATGTGCCCAATGCAGAAATAGTTTTACATAATGTACGGTCCCCACAAAAATACCTTTAACATTTTAATATTTAAAATATATAGAGAGGAAAAACCAGGTATCCCTGGGAAATAACAGATTGAGATATGCCATTATTTTTAATGAGTAAAGTTTGTGCAGTTAATTTTTAGAGGCTGAAGAGGTAGGTGGATAATTCCTTATGAAAGAAGGCAGTGCTTGTAGGACTTCACTATCAGTGAGACTATCCAAAATCTATTCATTGGTAAATGTGTGAAATATAAATCTATGTAGAAGGCAGCAAGCAGAGAGAAAACTTAGGGAAGGTGTGATTACCAAGGAAACTAGGACAAATATTCATTAATTCTTAAAATTTACAAAATGGATGTTTAGCCCGTTAAGAACCAGAATTAGCTGTTCCTTCCTGTATGTACACTGAAATTACTTTTCCTTCAAGGAAGGTCACCAGACTCCTGCCACTAAACTAAAACTAACGTGCAGTACTTTCTGCTGTTTAGGACTATGAGTTAGGATTTTAGCCTTCATCCACATATGTGCCAATATAATTTTAATATAAATTTTAATATAAATATGCATTTCAAACTGCTAGCAATCCATCCACTCTGCTTGTTCTTTTCTAGGTTTTTTTAAAGTGTTTGCTGAAAACCATTCCACTGTTAGGACAGTCAGAATAGCTTGCTGTAGCCGAGATAGCTGTGATGTGGAAAATGCAAGCCAGCCATACCCAAGGAGACCTGGCTGCAAACAGAATGTTCTGACATTTGGTGGTGGTATTTCCTTCTCTGGCTTTATGAAATAAGTCTTAAAAGTATGAAAATCATCAGCACTCAGAGAAAACTGGAAAATATTATGTTGTTGAACTTGCCTCTTGCTCCTGGAGGTGGCCCTTTCAAAACAGAGCTGAGCACCTTTGCCAGAGCTCAGTGCCAGTGCTGGTATTGCTCAGTTTGTGCATACACTGAACTCAAGGTTTCCACCTCTGCTGACATTTGGCAGAAGTTCTTTTTTGGAAGAAATAAAAGAGAAATCCTTATTTCAATGGATTATCTGAAAGAACAACTTTTCAAACAACAAAAAAATTTAGGATAGCTTTCTAAAGTCAGGTATTTTTGCTTACAGAATTCCTAAGGGAATAGGGTCCTGTCAGCTCAAACCAACAGCCTTTGACCTTACTAGCTCTTCAAGGACACTGGGTTTGTGAGACACTGGTATTGATTGTGTCTAGCAAAAAAAGGACACTACAGCTTGGAGGCTTATGGATCTCTTCTTTGATAAAAGAGGTTGGCACCAAATAAGTGATCCTGCAGCCAAGAACTGACTTCTGGTCCCTGCTCCCATTGGTTAGAGGAATTCCCAGGGAGACCCAAACACGGATCTGAGGCTTTGCACCAACAGCATTGGTGTATTGCTGGACCTAATGGTTCCTGACTCCAGTTTTAAAACTGGGAGCACAGACAGCACAGATGTATCTGTACTTGCTAGGCAGAGACTTGCTCTTGGCAATTAGATTGACAAATATTCAAAAAACTTAGATAATCTGATACTTTAAGTAGTAGTTTCTTCTCTCCTTACCTTCATCGTATCTATTTTTTTTTAAATCACTGTTTCTCCCTTAGCAATGCAGATATTTTGAACTAATAAGACAAAGTGAATACGTAGGGCCATATAAACTCCCCAAACAGTAGCATCACATGCTCCTTGTAGTTACTGTTTCCAGATATATCAGTTCCTTGACTGCTCACTTTTTAAAAAGTTTTCATAAGCATATTCTCCAGAAGTGACATTTCTGCTCAAAATCTCAGTAGAAAAAGCATAAGAAAAGGTCAATTTATTATCTGTGGCTCTCTATTGGAGGTTTTATTTTCTGTCACTACACAAATACTGTGAGTTTAGATCTTAGAGTAGGTATCAATTATTAAAAAAGGTGGTGCAGAAAGCAAGCACAGTTTTTCATGACAAATGACACCATAAGCAGAGTTCCAATAATCCAGAATGCAACATTTTCATTTTTCAGAGGACAAAGAGAAGGATGACTAATACATCAATTTCAGTGCTGTTCCCTTGCACTTTTTGAAAAGCACCTTGCTACCCAGGACCACCCTTAATTTACCATATTTTGAAGACAGAAAATGTAATGAAAACATCCATCTCTGGTTTCTGCTAGCCTGTAATATTAAACATCAAAGTAATAGTTATTCTCCACCCACTCATCAATCATGCCCTTATCCATGCATACTCGTCTGCTCTTCTGACACATTATTTAAACAAGCTAAAACAGACACCTCTGCTTAAAGAAATTTTCACTACTGCAGAAGTGGAAACTGACTCTGAACTCAATGAAGTCAAGATGCACAGTCCTTCTCTTATGCTGGTGATCCAGAGCTTTAGATTTTAACTCCTTAGTGCTGTCAAGGAGTTTAGAAATCCTGGAGTTTAGAATTTTAAATTCCATTCATCGCGACATGCTAAGTCCCGAACTCTATAGTAAGAGGTTTAGAGGAGACACACCACCATGCACTTCAGGAGAATTAAAGGTGTTTGTATCCACCTGAGAGCTTCCCATTCTTTTTTACAGTTCAATAAACAAACTGTCTTTCACCCACCCATGACATTCAGAACCAACTTGTATTCAGCATGCCCATACCCTGGAGGACACAAACCACCTGACCTGATCCAAAAGCCATCTCTCTCCACGAGTGCAGCCCAGAGCCCACGCAAATGTACTTGTTTCTCTGCAGGACTAAGTCAGAAGTGTCGTGCTGGTACAGTGACAGAGCTGGCAGCAAGCTCAGAGCATCCCCAGGGTGGGCTTGTTCCCGTCCGTGTCCCCATTCCACTCAGAGAGAGGCTCGCTGCTCTGCGACACAGCTGCATCATGGAAAGATTTAATAAGACACAGAGGAACAACGTCAGTCTCTGCTTGTCAAAACTTCATGGCAAGTGCCTGTGTCTGTAGTTGGGGCTGTGCTTTTTAGCTGCAAAAACTCTGCTTCTTACCCTCACTGCCTGCCACAAGGACCTCTGGTGACTCACCTGCCCTTCTGAGCCTCCCACAGCTCTGCTTTACAAGGCTCCCAACTTCCCCAGCCCTTCCCAGGAATGCCTTAGGGTTCTGCCTACAGTCACTAAGTACAAGTCCCAGAACACTTTGTAATGTCCCTGACTCCTCCACAGTAGGAAGTCACTGCTGGGGAATAAATTTCAAATCATTTATCAATATTCAAGGGCTGGGTGTCTAAGGGATTACATACAGAGGACAGAGTGCATGCAGAGCACTTCCTTTTTAGAAGAAGAATTTGTGTGTGCATGCGAGTGTAGGTGTGTCGAAGAAATTTTTCAGTGACAGAATTTGGAAATATCAGTTAATCTTTCAACTCCTTTCATCTACCGCAGTGCCCTAGGCACAGGCTCTGCACACCCTGACTAAGGCCATCACTGCAGCTGTATGGATTTCTGCCACAGCCATAGCTGCTCCGGCAGATCTCAACAGCAGCAAGTCGTAGCCTAGTCCTGCCACTCACATCAAGGGCCCAGAGGCCAAGGAACTAATTGAAATCAGTGAGTTTATACACAAGCACAGTTAGAAGCACACAAAAACACATGCTCCACTTTAAATGCATTCATATTTTTTAACTGAAAAAATCAAACCAAGCCAGAAAGCACTCACAAGCACTTGGTAGCAGAAAACTACTGCACACCATCCTAAGTGGTGAGATGTGTGCAGCTCTGTCCAAGAGGTTGTCAGCATTGTTCAATGCTTTACATTATCTGAAGCTTGATCTAGCAGGGCTATGGAATAAAGAATAGAAGTCTTTCACATTTACATTGAAACGATATTAACCCCTGTACAACCCTACATCCTGTCTCCTTCTCCAGTTGCAGATTTTTCTCTAAATTTTGCCATTTGACTCGGTTTAATGTAGAAACCTGTGCTATAAGTGGATCCAGCCCAAATACTTTATGGAGGTGGAGAGGAAAAAAGGGGGGAGTATTTTGATTGGCTGTGTTTTTATGAATATCATATTTCCATACTACATCATCCCACTTGCTGTAAATCAACTGCCAATGAGAAGCTAACATTCCAGCTTCACAGGCTTTTCTCACAGCAGCAGTGATGCCTCTGAGATGTTTCTTGTCCAATCCCACACACAATTTGTGGAGTACTTCAGCAGCAAAAGCTCACCTGGGGCTGCTACAGCAATACAGCAGTGAAGGGTTGGAGGAGGCACTGCCACCAGAGACATCTTGTGAAATTACTCATCAGAAGGGGTTTGTAGAGTGCTCCAGGAGGAGAAAAAGGGAGTTGGGGAACAGGGATTAGAGGTGGCATGAGAAGGGAATTTGTAGATGGAGAGAAAAATTGAACAAACTTGTGGCACCTCTGTTTGAGGCACATCAGAGCTGACTGAACTCCTATAAAATAGTGTCTTACCTACTCTTGTTATGCTACTCCTGGTTTTCTACCTGGAAACCAAGGAAGGGAGCCTGGGATTGCTTTGCCCATTGTGGGAGCAATTCTCTGCCATGGCAGAGGTGGCTGACCGAGTACTGGGGATGCCTCTGCTGCGGGGACTCCCACGGCCAGAGAAGGTGCCGTGCTGGACACAGGCCTGAGCTTTCCTCCTGCCCACCCACAGCATGGCCACACCTGCATATTTCCAAGTGTCCACCTCTAGGTGCTTATTTTGGCCTCTTTTTTTCCGGATTTGATATGCCTGACTGTTCTTTATAGCGCAGCCCTCCCACTGCAACCATGCATGGAGCATCTCGTCCCCGATACATTTTGACAAACCAGTAGGAGGAGGTAAAAATCTAAGAGGGAAAAACCCCCTAAACCCCTTCCACATAAGCCATCAAAAGTAAGTCAAATGCACGCGTAGAAACTAGAGTTACTTTTAAGAAGTAACTCTTAAGAGAGATAAAATTCATCTGGGTTTCTTTATTTTAAGTTTTCATTAGCATAATTGAACTTTACATAAAAACACTAAGCTTTTTTATTACTCACCCTTAAACAGATCATTCTCATTAAACCCCTAGTACCCCTTAGTACTTACACCCTTTGCTGATAATGAGTTGAGCTAATGCATCCAAAGACCTACACTTCTTACTGGCAAGGCCAGGACTGCACACACAAACAAAGCTGTTGTTTGAGAATCTAACAGAAGGCCAACAGAGGAGGTTTGAAGGCCAAATAATTTCCAGACTGATTTCTTTTTTCCTTCATTAAAGAATAATGATTTCGAGCAAGTCTGGCTCCCAAGGACCCAAAAATGGCATTCTCTGATAAAGAGCAAAATGGACACAAGCCTGTTCTTCTACTTGAGATTTTTTTTTTTTAAGTCTTTGCAAGATTGATAGCTTCCCAAAATGTCAATTCACAGAGAGTTAATCTTACTGCCTATATGAAACTATATAACTGCCCCTGGCTAAACTAGAAGTGATACACATCCAAACAATTGCTTTTCTAATAAAATACTAGAATGTATCCTTTATACACCAATCCATCATCTATAATGTCCTGTCAAAGTTGTTTTAGTACATGCCAATATACTTCAGGAGTTCCTGGAGTAAAAAAAAAAAGGAGAAAAGGGGGCTGGGCAGAGGCCTAGGTCATTCTTTCCTGATTTGAACATTAAAAAGGAAATTCAAGTATTATCCCCTTGCAGAACCACGGAACTTGGCACAAAAATCCATGCCTTGTTACAGACTCCCGGTTTTCAGTTTCCATAATGCTTTTAGCTTATATTGCTGGGGAAGGGGGAGTTTCCAAACTATAAAATTTGTTTTAATTGGCAATATGTTGCCTCTATGAGACCCCAGAGCATCTGAATGAAGATCTCTTAACCATACCACTAACATCCATGTAAAACCTGAAACCTCCCTCAACCTGACTGTGGATTAGTCAGTCTAATAGAAGACAACGCCTTTACTAAATCACTTTGCCTTGTTTATCCCTCCAGGTAACTTTGGTTAGAAACACAAATGTTATTAGTGCCTGGTATATCACAACTTCCATCTGGGTCTCCATCCCCCCTTGGAGAAAAGACCCTGAGAGTTCAGGTTACCCTGGTAATTCCCCCAGCAACACCAGCCTTGCCAGCCAAAGGGATACAGCAGAAGAAAGGTTTGTGAAGTCCCAGTTGCAGCCACAAGCCCTCTCTCCCTTCACTCACCTGTCAGTCAATGACCCTGACGGGTCCTTTCCAACACAGCATATTCTATAGTTCTATGAACTTGAAAACATCATGTATCCAGAAACTCAGAGAGCCCAAGTGCCAAGCTCTGTCTGATCTGGTTTCCCAGCCTCTTAGGATCTGGCATATCTACCCCATATTTCAGCTTCTCCAGAGTCAGGCTTCTCATACTGCCAAAACACCTCACTCCAGAGTGTGATCAGAACTTACGGAGACTGCAGGTCATTGCAAAACAAACCCTTTGTGCTGCTACCTTTGCTACACTGCTACTGGTACTGCAAGCCACCTGCATTAAACCCCAAAGCTGGTATGTTGCTGAAATAACTGACCTTCATGCCATCGGTATTGTGCAATTCTCAGCCTGCAATGTGTGTAGCACAGCCTTTAACATACAGTTACTCTTAGATAGTGCCACAACTCAAAATCATAACCCAAGTAGTCCATTTTCCTCGACACAACACTTAGCTATGCAACACAGTTTGGAAAGAGAAGCAAGAAGAAAAAAAAAACCAGGACTACACCCTAATAAACAACTTTGTCTTATTCTTCACAGCATATGTTGTTGGCTACAGATGACAAAAGGAATTTAGAGCAATTACAGATTAACCACAAATACAACCAAACCCAAAGCCAGAGAGGATGCAGACTGACATACCACTAAATAGCCATAGTCTATAATACTTCTGAATGAGCTAATTCCTTCCAGTTCATTGATTCTTACATTAGCAAACCGTACACCTGCTCTGGCAATGCCTGTTTCAGCTGCAGCTCGATGTTGCCCTCCTGTGGGCCGAAAAAAGGGAGAGCCCTTGAGCTCCTTCACACCTTCGCCACAGCAAGAGAAATCTGGGCATTATTTGCTTCTTTCCAGCTGAGAAGGAGTAAGCACAGATGAGCTGAATTCCTGTGAATTATGTAAATGTAACATTGTTCTCCAGATTTGATCACTTTTGGACTACTTTTGGAACAGGTCTGCTGCATAGGAAATTATTCCATAGGAATAAATATCTGCATCTTGCCAAATCAACCACAGTTTACAAGATGGTATTTATGCTGACTTTCCTCCAGCTGAGGGAGGGGAGAAGATACATGAAGTTTGCTGGAACAAAAACAATTCTTCCATTTCTTCAGCAGTTTTTAATGGTAGAGTGAATTGTTTTTCCATCTTTTGCCTCACAGTGGGGGACTTGAGTCTTGAAGACCTCCAGACATAAACCATTTTTGCTTGAAATCTGATGAAGGCCTCTCCCTTGCCTAATCTGGGGTGAATTTGTCTGAAACAGCCTTGTTATAACAGAGTTTAGTGTTTGTCACTTGTGTGACTCTTCCTACGTTTTGGCCCTTGGGGACTGCAGGTCCCCGTTTCTGTACCAGACTGAATTTGGAGCCTATCTGTATTCTGAACTGTGGCTGCATTGATTTGGGGATGGCATGTAGTTAAGTCTGCAGCTAATCTTCCACTTCCTAAGGATGGAGTAAAGGAGAAAATTCCCCATCAGTAGGAGGTAGGAAATACTCCAAAATCAGTGATTCACAAAACACAGACACCACTTAAAGCCTGGGAAGCTAATATTTGATTTCTTCATGCTAGAAGCAACAGCCAGGAGACAGGATGGGATTACCTGGCCTAAGTGAGAGAAGGAGCGCTCCATTTCTTGTGCTTGATTCATGAGTAGTGAGAGCTACAAGGAGAACGGGTTATTATAGCTTGTTTTGGTACTTACATTGGTAATTAATAATTCTCTCTGCAAAGCCCCAGCACGGTCACATCTGTCAATCCAACAAGGTTGACTCCTCCAAGACTCCTCTAGGAACTGTACAGAACAATGTGACAGAAAAGGTGTTTGAGGCAGCTGCAACAACCTGAGCTCCAACTCCTCTTACCAGAGCAGCACAGCTCAGGTCTGTGCCAGGGTCATCGGGGAGAGATGGTCTCACTTCCAGTCTGTGGAGTGAGACCGTCCTTCATCCCATCATATTTATGGCCCTCAAGAACAAAATCACATCAAGCACAGAGCTTCAGGTTATTTCATTCCTCTGAAGATGTGAGCTGCCCATAGCAGTGTTCCAAACAAAAGAAAAGGGGTTAACTATTTAGCAATAGGATTTGACTCTACACGTAGTCAATGTGAAGCAATAAGCTGTGTAGTCTTGGGTCACTGGTAAAATCCATCTCTGAATCCAGAAATGCACTTTGTGGCTGGGTCTGACTGTTGCCATAGGCCAAACCAACATCTTAAATCCAAACACAACCTCAAACGGAGGAACCTGAGGTCAGACAATTGCGGCTTGAGTTCATGTCTGCTTGCTACCAAGTCAAAGGCTTCCCTCTCAAAAACAGAGTGCTAATGATCAAGCGACAATCCAAACGCAAACAAGAAAAAAGCACCCAGACAACATCTGGAAGCAATACTGGTAGGAAGAGAACACAAAGATGTGGCCAAATGCTTCACTGCCAAAGAAGGGTGAAAAAAATAAAAAGAAAATATTTATGACAAGGGGCTTTTCCCTGCCTGTGTTCAAAGATCATCAACAGAGCATCCATACAGAACAAAAGACTAGGAAAGAAAGCACATACGTGGCGAGGGAATGAGGAAAGTAGAAACTGCTAGAAAATCAACTCCAGGCTAGCTAAGGAAAAAGCAGCTGATTAGCATGCAGTCAGTTGAGATCTACACAACAAATAGCATAATCAGCATTCATACATATCCGTCCTATAAAGCCTGTAAGAGCCACCATTTCCCCTTAACAATCACCAAGTTTAAATCACAAATTACTATGTCCTGGCAAACAAAGTCAAATTTCTGAAATCTTTCTTGCCAAAATCAATCCATTGATTAGGCATCAGCATAATACAAGGAGTCAAAATAATAAAATCCCCTGAAAACCTTTACAGTAGTGCTCAGGCTATAATGACTGCTGACACAATGAATTCAAATGAAATCCAGAGACCAGCCAGAAAAGAAAATACATCGAAGCAGAAGGAAATTTTCAAAGCAAATCTGTGCATTTCTTGAAACCGTAATTTTGCGGGATCTTGTTTCTGAGGAGGAGGAGGGAGAAAAAAAATTGAAAAAGCTACTTTTCTCTCCTCTTCTGCAGCAGCTTTAACAGAAACATTCCTCCTTATTCCCTGTCCAGTTCTTATACCCACACACCTTCAGGGCAGATTTCCAAATACTAGGAAATAGAGATTCAGGACAAATATTTACTCTGTTCTGGGAGGGAGGAAGTGGGGGGGCAGCAAAAGCCAGGTATGATGTCTTATAAAAAGAGAGAGATGGATGCTGCCAAAAGCACCCAGGGCCTGGTTTCCATCTCCCAGATCCCAGCGCCTCTCTGCAGGAGGCTGAGGCTCCCAGCAGCATGGGGAGAGCCCAGAGCCTGGCAGCAGCCAGGCCTCATGGTCTCTGTCCTCAGGACTAAGCTTTGGCACAAGCCTTCAAGCTGAGCTTCCTCCTCAGGGGCTGCAAACACAGGAGCCAACACCCCTCAGAGTCAGGACATAGAAAAATCTGTTGTCTGTACAAACTGCTTTTAGAAGACCTGATTCTGCAGCTGAAAGCACTTCTAACCTACTGTCGAATCATATAATGGAGCAAGAGACAAATTACTGCCTCTTTCCACCCCTGCATGAAGTGAGTTTCACAGGCTTTATTCTTCCTCTGAATCACTTCAGCTCTGAAAGAGTCTCCCAGTTAAAAAGCCATTTCTGAAAACATCTCCATCGAAATGACAATTCAAATAAAATGTACTACACACATTTATTTGTCCCTAATAGCACCTTCCTTGATGGATATATACTTTCCATACATCTAGGAAATGAAACCTGACCAGAGATGTGAGGGATTCGCGAGGACGCAAGATCCGATGAGTAAGCAGCTGCTTTATTAGCAGCCATACAGCTCTTGATTTAGAGGCTTCATTCACTCAGAGCTGAGGAACATCTTCCGTGCCTGATGCTATAAACGTCAGTCAGGACTAAAAATGGCAACAGGACATTTCTGTTGTTGCTTCCCAGCCATGTCACCCGAGCCCAGTGAAGCTGGACGGGTGATAGAGGAAGCAGATGCCCTGGCAGTGGCACAGCAGCCCCAACTGTTGCATCCACACCTCCTCCTGTGTTCCTGCAGCGAGGATGGCTGTCGAGGGAAAGCAGAGCCATGAAAACAAACAGGTCTCCCAGCGACCACAGCCCAAAGCACAGACTGAACCCACTCCGCATCTCGAAACTTTCCACCGATGTGACGAAAGCCTCGGCTCTCCAGCACTGCTTCTTTCTTTCAAAATTATCTGGGACTGCCAGATCTGTACTCATCCCTGGCCAAGAATGACCTCTCAGGATAAACACAGCATGACTTACCCAGCTGACAGCCCAGCTGTGGTTGCAAACTGCTGTAAGATAACCGGGGCATCCAGCAGGATGCTGATGACCAGCACCGTGGCGTTGGTGAAGCAGTGCTGACACGTGGCACAAGAGTCACTCGATGCACCTTTGTATTTCCAATACCCTGGTTTCTTTGTAAAGAAAGTTGTTCTCCCCCCTTGCCACATCAGTCTGCTTTACGCTGACTCAGTACTACCAACCACAGAAGGCCCATGGTAAGTAAAGATACTTGCTACATTTTCCATTCTTATAGGAAAAAATGTTCTTAACTCTTCATGTGCTTCTTCAGTGCATTTAGAAGGAGCAAAACATTAACCACCAAACAAGATAAGGATTTTTTTTTTTCTGGATTAGTCTTTAAGGCCAGTTTAGGAATCTCTATTTTCCAGTTATTTTTTTGAAAATGCTCTTCCCATCCACCACATCTAGAAAGCAAGAAAAGGCTCCATGTGGTTCAAAACTGTAACTTTTCAGCTCCCACAGAAGAGGAAATCAACAATCTCTAGTAAGAAAAAAATTACCACACCCATAAAATCAAAAGCCAATCCAAAAAATTCAAACTCGCTTTGAATTACATTGAATAATAAAATTACATTGAAACAGTTGAACTTTGCCAACAGAGAACTCAGGAGGTAACACAAAGATTTCACATTCTATTAGTCAGCAGCTCAAGATCTGGTCCAGAGCAGGTAAAGAAAATAAATTAACAATGAATATTTATAAAACATAACACCCCCATCACTTTACAGTTTTAAGGTGTAAAACGTACATAATTTTTCCTTTTTGCATTTTTCTCTGAAGCCTACAAACCACATAATTGGTTAATGCACTCACTGAAGTATACTAAGAGTTTCCATTTAAATTCTTCTGACTTGACTGAGTTGAGAAATCCACCAAACTAGAGCTGATAAAAATGACTCTATCCAGCAACCTCTTGTTAAGAAACTTGCAGAAATGGTTCTGTGCAAGTATTTCTTTTTTTAGAATATAGTTTTAAGTTCTATATTATTTTTCTGACCTGGCTTTGAAAACATACAACTAAACATATATGTCAATGGTCACTTGACTAGTGTTTGGTGTTTGATTTGACAGTGTTTTGGTAAGGACTGAAGGTATTAAAAAAAAAAAAAAATAGAGTTTCAGTATTTGCAACAGTAAGTAATTTCAAAGAAACATGAAATTTTACTTCTGAAAGGAAACGGTTATTTTCTCTTATCCAAATAATTAGCAGAAAGGCATGCAAAAAGGGTCACACCTCTCCAGGTAACCTCATACTTACCACATACACCATACGGAAATGGCACATTCAACCACCATCCAGGAAAACATTAACCAAATTATTAGCCCCGTCATGTATTAACACAACCTCTACATATTAACATTCAAATTTACAACAGCATGAGAGTCAGAGGCAGCATTTCATTAGAACGTCAAACAGGTAGAGGAGAGACTGAGCGCAGAGCAGGGGCGTGAAGGGAGGCCTCTCTGAGAGCTGACGAGGCAAGGGCAGAGCTGCTCCCACGGCATTGCATTGGCTGCTGTTGCTCTTGGCTCCCACAGTCCAGCAGATTTTGGGTTCATACCAGAAGACATTTTTAGAAAGTAACAGAATAGGACCAGGGAAGAGATCCCGCACCAAACATCAGCTTGTCGGGAAAGTTTTGTCTTTCTTCCCTTGCTCTGCAGATGGAGCTGGCAGAGGGCTGTGTCTGGTGTTTGAAGCCGTCCCCGCTCAGAGCCCCCGCCGCCCCAGCCCCAGCCGCGCTGCCGGGAAGGGCTCGCAGCAATCGCGGACACTCGCCTGGCGACTGACTCACTCAGCCAGGGGCCACGGCCAGGACTGCAAACCGAGACTCTGCAGCCTCTTCCCAGATTTGCTGCCAAATGGAATGAACAAATCAGTTCTTCTGAGCCACAATTTTCCCATCAAATACTTTGACGCACATGGATGAAAGGCTGTGCGAGCGCTGCTCCATTACCAGACACTATTTCATCCTCGCCCAGGTTGTAAATTGCAACTTCCACCTAAAAATGTGGGTATGCAAGTATTATTCATGACATTCCTAGGTACATGTGGACAAATGCACACTGGCCACTTATGACCATATTGCTTGACTTAAATCCTGTAACTGTACCTTAAGTATTATGTTGAAGTATTTTTGCAGCTTTTATTTCTGTCCTAATTTCTATTATCCAGATCCCATCCTGGTTTTAACAAGCATCTGTACAATTCAATTTTGGCTGCAGGATGGCAGACAGAGGATAAAGGCACTACTTTTACAACTTCTACTCACCGGAGAAAAAGTACATAGATAAGACAAAGCCTTTTTTTCCTTCCACTGTCTCTGTTTGCTTGTACTTTTATTAACTAGGTTAAATACTTTGACCTCTCCAGCAAATTACAGAAAGGAGTTTATAGAACACACAGATCATGAAATGAAATTGAGAAAGGTCATTTCCAAGAAGCCACTCAAGGCAAATGTGCAGAAATTCAGCATTTTGCAGACATGGCCCCAAAACAGATCTCACTATTTTATTGTTCATGCATAGTGCTATTTTAATTCTTTCAAAATTATGGTTATTTAGTCTCTATTTATCAGAGTTTTAAAGATTATTCTTGTGAGCAGCCTTAAGCAACCACCAAATAAATTAAATCATGCTCTTGTGGTATATTTATGCAATACATAGCCAAAATAGCAGAATAAATGACCAGAAGCTTAGCAGACAGGATGCTATTGTAAGACCATCCAAAACTCACTCCTAAATTATAAGCATTTTTTCATGCTGTTATTATTCTTGGTTTAAGTTTAGTGAATTTGAGAATTCTAGCAGCCTTCTGCCCCAGCTTCTCATGAAAATGAGCACAGAAGGCACCATTAAATATTCAGAGGGCCTTCTTTGAGCTTCAGGTGTTATCATTTAACCAAAACGTGATGCACTCTAGCTTGCAGAGGACAGCAGTTCAGTTCAAAGGGTTTTTACACACCTTCAAATAATTTCCTGAATGATGAATAAATACAAAACTGACACTGTGCAAAGCTGCTGGTCCACTATCTGTGCAAATCTTTAGACAGTCCTGAACTTATTGCTAGTCTAAAAAGGAAAGGAAAGTTTTATTTTGGCATTTGGTTTGAATATATTTATTTCTGAACTGAAGGAGGGATAGAGAGAGAGGAACTGGAGCCTGGAGAAGCATACCATGAAGAAACCATGCTTCACATTTAAGTAGCATTTTTATTGCCAGTGGTATTGGCTGCGTTGTTGGACTGTTTTCTCCTTTCCCACACCACTCTACTACAAAGTAAAACATTCATAGTTCAAAACTTAGGCAGCTGGAAAGCTAGATGAAAAGGAAGAATATTCTCTTTATCAAGGTTCACTTTATACAGAGGGCTATCACCATGCTGAACTCAAGCCAGGTGGGAATACAGAAAGAAGCTCTGTATCTACAACCAACTTCCAGGAATCCAAGAGAAGCAGTGCAATGTTTCATAAAACGGTGAGGAAGGACTGCAGGCACCTCTGTAATCACTTTAGCAGTGGACCACAGGCATTTAGGAAAATACTGGATTCAAGAAAGAAGCTGGCACAAGGGATGGAGAAATGCCATGTCTCACTGCTCCGCTTGTACCATGAGACATTGCACCAAGCAACACACCCAAAAGGCAGCACAGTAAAGGCAAAAAATAATGAATTAAATTGATCTAACCGCTGTTGGCAAGGAAACAAAGAGTAAACTTAAGTTGAGGTGGGGGAATGTAGGGGTTCCAATTAGTGGCCTTATAAATAATTCTTACTTTTTCAACTGGACAGATGGGAGAAATGACAGCAGAGATGCCTACTGGGAATTCAGCCCCTTAGAAGAGAAATCAAAGACAACAGAGGATCTGTTAACTTCTGACATGATCAATATATTTCACTCTCCAATACAGCTTGGCAAGTGGATTGAAATAAGACATTTAATGCTATTTTTTGCATGAAGGATGCACCATGATATGCAATGTTGTCACTTGCTCACTCAATTCCACTGCCTTGCACTTTTTCTAAACTCATTTCCTAGGGATTAAGATTTATAACTTTACTTCGTATACATATACTTGGTTCCATTATTAAAGAAAAGAACCCCAACAAACAAAAAAGCCAAAAAACCAAACCCACAAACTTATTTCTTTCCTTTTAAAAATGAAACTGAGTCCCGAATCAGTTTTCTTTAGTAGAGTTTTTTCTTTTTAATCTGCAAGCTTCAGTAGTGAAAAGAAAACATTCTTATCATTAGCAACAAACACTCATCACTTCTTAGACATTTAAAAGAGGAAAGATAAAAATCTAGTAAAGTTTGCTGTAAGTTTTTATCATGAGCAGATTTTCTGTGGAAGATATTCAGTCCAAAAGAGCTTCCTTGGCTTGCCTTTGAAGTAAAGAAGCAGCACTACAATACAGCATGCTGCACATAAAATCTTCAGCTTGGAGATAAGCACATCAAAAACAAAAGGGCAAAAGCAGATGGGAATATTTACAGAAGAACTATACAGAAGCAGAATTTATATATGAGTTACTTACAATAAATACAAGAGTATCCTTCTCTAAAGTTTCTTTGTGAAGCAAAGAAAAAAAAAATTCAGCCTTATGACACCAACTCCTTTTGCATTAGCAAGGAGCTGCAGTTTTACTTTGTGCATATTTTACTCCATTATCTGCAGAAATCAAGTAATTCTGCAAGGGCATTTCCAGCAAAAAGAATAAGATTTGCTTACTGCAGATCTCCTACGCTTCGTCAACAAGAGTTTCTTTAAACACTTAGATTATGTATTTTTACTATTTCTCTGAAAGAAAGAAGCGTTCACTTCTCATTCCTATAGTTCTAGTGATTTACATTGCTCAAGAACTGTACTAGCTTCCTTCATTTCCCAATTAAAAACAAGAAACAACCAAGCAAATGAAAAGGGCATAGCAAGCCAGTCCTGGTCAGTGCTATGGAAAAAACACAGAGCGTGGTATCAGCCTTCCCTCTTCCAGAGGCTTTGCTCTGTCTCACTGCCTCTGCTTGCACATCCATCAAGCCCTGGTGCTACTCTACAATCGCCATCCTGCTCCCACAGATTCACGAGAAAAACAACAAAGAGCTCTAGCTGGATTTCTTAATCACCAAGACAAAAAAGCTTCAGTTGCTCCCATCCTCAAGGAGAGAGTGTCTTTAATTCCCAACTGTAAGAGCCAGGTGAGATTTCAGCATCCTTTGAGATGAGCATCCTTTCATTCAACAATTGTCTTATTTCTCCTAAATGTGAAGCTTGTCCAATACACCAGAACTGTGGACCTATGGTCTCTCAACCCTTGGCCTCCGTGGTCTCACTATCAAATTACACCTCCTGCTTTGCAGGGAACAGATAAATTAGCACTTTAGGCCCAAGTATTTTGCAAACTTCTTACCAGCTCTTACGTATCCACAAGCAGAGGACACGTTGAAGCCCTGTGCAAAGCTTGTTCTAGCTGAAACTAATCCTTACATCAGCAACCCGCACACACAAATGCACTCGGTGTCAGTTCTGCATGAAATCTGTCAAAAATACATCTGTCCCTATATGTGACTCCTTTTTGCCTGCTAGCTTAGCAGAACTTGCCATGGAATTTTAATGCCAAGCATGAGACTGGGCAGGTATTAGAGCTACCTGGAGTATTGCATGTGGAGGCATTTCAGCTAAGGAACCTTGACTGGGTTGGTAGTTTGGCTTTATTTCTGAATATATAGTAATGACATCTCTCATTTTGGTTGTATGTGAAGAAAAGACCCTTCAGGAATAAAGTCTGCAACTAGAAGCTCCTCCTAAATAGCGTTAAAATTGTACCAAAAAAAAAATTGGTCTTCAGGCTGCAGTATTCTGATGACATGCCTCAAGTGCCATCTCAAGGTTCTGGTCATAAAATACTCTATGCAGGGAATATTTTTGTTGTCTTAATGGCTGCAAAGTTTTTCTCTCCTCTGCAAAATAATCTCTATTTATTTTTTTGAGCTTCTGATTCCCAGCATTTGAATGCTGCTATAGCAGTACATTAATGTGCTTTTGTTCCCTTCAGACTAAAAGTAAATAAAAATGGGAACAGCTTGCCAAGAACAGATCCATTTATTTGCACAAAAAAAATTTCAAGAACACCTGCACAGCTATTTTGGAAACATACTGGCATGTCCATTCAGCCTTTCCTGTTTGTGTAACTTCAGGTAGATTATGCCTACCTAACGATGGAAAACACAGCATTTCCCATACCTCTATGTTCAAGCTAAAGAGCATCTCATTTTTCCTACTTTTCCTTTTGAACAATATGGATCAATTAATTCATGCAAAGTTCATATATATATGCCCTTTCTGTCAGTAATATTAAGAGAAAAATGAAGCCCTGCTTGTGTACTCTTTTCTGTGCCCTAATTTTCAGAAAAAGGAGAATTTTTTTCAGTATGAGCTGCACAATGAAAAAAATCCTATTTGCAGAACAAGGTCAACATAAAGCCAGGCCACAGGAAAAAAATCAAGCATGGGTTTGTGCTCATACACATACACTGAGGGATAATGAGATAAGACTAAAAAGCCCTCACCAAATACAGACCACAGCAGTGAAGCACAGCACTGGTCACCTGCTCCAACAGCCACAAGCTCAGGATGAAGGGCTCACCTGTGGGATCTGAGAAACCGCTCTTGCCTGGAGCCCTCTATGTCCATGTCACCCCACTGGCTGCACAGACTACTAAAAGAACATCAGGAAACCTCATCTGTGCTTTTTTACAGAGCATAGCTCAGTTATACCTCTGATACATAACAGCTCCCTCGTTCTGATCCTAAGGCATCTTTCATTACCACAGAAGAAGCAGTTTAAAAATTTACACTTCAAGAACACTTCAGAATAAAGATCCCTTGTCTCTGTCTTCCTTGCTCCTGCCTGCATTCATGCAAAAGCCATTGGCCACCCATGCTTATTTTTTGTCCCTGGAAAGCTGACATCTGGCAAACACATGAGACGTGAAGGGGGCACGGTTTGGATGGAGAGACGTGCACTGTGTGCCTGAGTGACGGGAACACAGGCAAGGAGTCTGAGAGAACTAAAAGTTCATAGCACATGTGGCCAAAATGCTGTCATGAAGATTAACACATGTGATTGAAGTATAAGAACTGAGAATTTCCTCTATTTTCAAGTAACTCTACGAAAATCTCCAGTTTACAATTCCTGATGGCACAGCAAAGACAAGTCTGTGACAGCTGGACCTAGAAATTCTAGGGCAAATCACTATTTTATATACCAGGACTTATCCTACTTACCATGGTACATGTTTTAAACAATGACCAAATGTTTGAAATAGCTCCCTGGGTGAATCACAGTGTACAAAAGTGATTCAGAGATGATGAATCTCTAAATTTGGCTGTGCCAGAAGTTCATTGTTGCACTGTGTACCCGCCCACCTCGTACATTCTCCCAGCACTGCCAAAGATAAAACTAGCTTCTAGTAGCTTAATACTTAATACTTTCTGCACCAACTTCTCGTGCATTCTGTTTACTTCAAGCTGGAGTACCTTCCTTTAGAAAGCACTTTTTACAGAAATGCCTTAATTGCACCATGCCTAAGTTAGAAGTCTCCGAGCAAAAAACAAGTTAACCCCCCTCCCCTCTCAAATCTTCATCTGTCATAAACTCAGAGATTTAATAGAATTTAGGAGCAAAAACAGAGGAGTCAATCCTTACAAAGCACACTCCATTTTCTCTAAGCTCTTTATACACATCCTGGGGACAACAGAGTTGGATCAAACTCCAGCAGTAAACCCTAGATTTCTGTAACCAGTGTGCTTACTGCGGGACCAGAGCAGGATGCAGCTTGCTCTCTCTGGTACCCTCACTAGCTCCATCTCTCCATCCTGACTGCTACCACAAGAGGTGGAGAAAGACTTATCATTCAAATATTAGCATCACAAGTTGAACACAGCTTCCCCTTACAGAAGAGTGATAACTTATCAGCCAGCAATTCACTTTAAGAAACAAAGACCTGAGCAGTTATTCTGCCAGTCCCGCTGCTAGAGACACAGAGAAGTGGAAAACAGCAAGGCTGCAAACCTCCTCTTCACACACTGACAGTGGGTGACTGTACATTGTGAGAGATCAGTAACCCACATCTGAGAAAGCTTAAAGCCTGAAGTGTTAGCAAAGCCCACTCTGAAGGGTAGGTCCTGATGTTTTACAGTATTAAATATGGTAAACCATCTCATGGACTTACACTACTGCTCACACTAATTGTTATGCCAACTCAGGCTCTGAAAATGCAATGCTTTCATGCCCTGTCTACACTGCAGACATTGTAGTAAGGATGTAGTTTATAATAAATTCATTCTGCTCCTGTCCTCCTCTCTCTGCTCCCCTCTCTCAACAGAGTGCAGAAACAAAATGGTGCAGAGTCACTGGTAGTTGAGCAACCCCTTTCACAACTAAGCAAAAATCTGGAAAATAGGAGAATTCTGGTTTGAGGCCAGAAGACCAGTTCCTAAGTCTGTTACTATATGACTATACACCCCCCTTGCCAACCTCAGGCACTCAGACATTCGACAACCATACACCAGAAGTAAGTGGAGCAGGCAAGTGCAAAGGGATCAATATTCAGGACCCAAAACACAAGCAGGTTTATCCAAGAACACGCAGTTTTCTCCACTGCCTAAGCAGCACAGCATCACCCCAGGCCAATACCCTCATCACTGGCCAAGCTCTCAGCTTTGCTACTTTTGCAGCTGCACTGATGCCAATACAGGCTGTAATCATGCTGACTGAAATCCTACTTTTGCACTGTTGCCATACTCTATTAAATAACTTAAGACTAATATGATTTTATCAGAGAGATGATCTTAACATTTGATCCTCGTGGAAAATAATCCTGAGGGGCATTGCTTTAACACAGCCAAAACAGCTCTTGTGAAGTAAAGCTTAATCCAGAAAACTCACTTTCCAGAAGCCATAAATTACCAAGAGAAAAAGATGATCCTGCATTTAACAGCCTCAGCATCATGCCAGGATATCAACTGCTTCTCAGACCTCCTCCTGTTAGTTTAGGATTGAAGTGCTGTAGGAGCACAGCTCTGTGCAAACAGCTGCAGAAAGAAGCAATTGTGTGGGGTGAATTTTGAACTCTCACCCATCCCTTCCTCATTCTGCCTTCCCCCTAGCCCTGAAATACAGTAAAAGACAGTCACCACCCAGTAAGTGGTATGCACTTATACAGATCTGACCCATATGTCAAATAGGAACAGAATTACATACAAACGGAAAAAAAAAAAGGTGGCAAGGTGCCAAATATTTCACTGAAGAAAATAAAAGCTTCTCTTTCCATTTGTATTTAAAGTTTGGACCAAGATTCTTCACTACTTTTGAGGAAGACTATCTGCTTTATTAGATTCCAAGTAACTTCTTACATTAAGATACAGAAAGTGTTTGGGAAACCATGCTGGAAAGCCATTTAAGTGGCACTTTTGCCATCTAGGTACAACAAAATCCTGGCAGTCATAAATTAATTATTCTTGCAACTCTACAGTTAACACTACTAGTGCAAATCTCATCTCTAAGAACTACCAACATCAATTCTACAAATGTATTTTGTGAGAGCTCTGCCCTCCTATTCATACTCTGCTGTGGAATCAAAAAAATCCCATAATTAAAAAACATAATAGTCAAGCTATTTATTTGACACCTCAGTCATAGGGGCTGCTGAGACAGGTATTGTCTTCCCTTTCACTCACAAAAACAGCAGAGCAGCCAACTCTGCCATGGAAGAAAGGGAAGATTCAGGGAGGCAAGGATTCAAAAAAACCACTTACTCATTCCAGAACTGAATCCACTGAAGACCATATTAGAAAGAAATCAAATGAAACTGAAGTTCTTCAAAAAGCTCATTGCAGTAGCTGAAGAGAAAAATCTGAACCAGTTCTTTCAAGCAGAAAAACAAAAGCAAAACTGGTTATATGCACGTGGGAGGGAAGGAGTACAAGGGTCCCTTCTAGTCCCTTTTCTCTTTAATATCTATATCTGCTGCCAAAAAGAAGCTGCTGTGGAAGCCCTGCATTGAATTAGCATCTAGTCCATGAACACAGCAGATGTGGGGGGAAAAGTCATTATAAAGAAACAGGCACAATCAAATAGATTTCATTATTATTGCCTCACTGAAAGAAATCTATATTCTTTTGGGGCTTGTCATAGCCTTACTCCTACCCGCTCACAGTAAGCATGAAACAGTAATCCTCTGGGAACAAAAAAATGAACTGACAAATAGATATTGGAATTACTTGTTGAACAGTGATGTTAAAGAAGATTAAATGTGTAAAATACAATCAAAAGCACTGAACATTTCTTAGGAGTAGAGCTGGAATAGTTTACAAATATGAAATAAAACCAAGCTATACTCAGTATTTTTAACCAAAAGGAGACTTCAGAAATCTATCACCTATATCCTGCTTTCTTACCCACACCACAGTCTCTTCAAGTACTTAACAATGAAAAGTAAAGCTAGATGAAAGCAGAACAAACAAAATACTTTACAAATGCCTCATCTGTTGCAGAGCACCCTTATGTCCCTGTACTCCTGAGGTTTCTCACACACTGCTGGAATTTAGGTTGCTGCTTTCCTCCTGATGCATGTATCTTCTATGTCCCAAAACAAACTTTGTTAAAGAGACACAAGAGTTTAAGTGCTTTTAAAAGTAACGAAATACAGAAAGAATCTTCTAATAGTGACACTTCTGTTTAGCCTGTGTGAGTTCATGTCCTCACATTCCAACGGCACAGCAAAGATTTCAGAACTAATTCACGTGAATTGTTCAGAACAAATTTCTTCTCCTGGCATGTGTCAGTTCCTAAGAAGTTAATGAGAACACTTCCATACCTGTTGCTGTCCCCCTGAACAGCATCTGCCACCCTTCGCAAATACTTTCTTGAAAGAAATAAGAGACAACCTTCCTAACTCGAGCATGGCAAACACATTTTCCCTTCCAACAAATGTGCAGCACAGTAAACACAGCATTACGTGTCACTAAGTGACAGAGTGAACTAAGAGCTGCAAACACAAAAATTTAACAGTAAATAAAGCCCTCAGGGTTTTCCTGAGGTAAAATATACACTCAGAAAACGAAATATGGCTGAGAATTACAGAATGCATCATTGAAAGACAAGTTATGGGGGGGAAAAATTCTGCAGGAACTCCCTTGTGTTACAGGATTGTATTTTTGTGATTTTTTTCCAAGAAATCTCCTCAAAACAATAAACTGTCTGTTAACTGATCCAATGGTAAAACATATTATTCTGTTCTACGTTAGCCTAAGAGACCACAGACAAATGCTCAGAAAAAGATGATTAACAAAGGCTGCTTTCATGTTGAAGGCCTGAAGATTTTCTTCTCCGTAAGGTTCGTCTCAGCACGGGGAGTAGAAAGAGAGATACACTGAGACAGCTGCTCCACACTGGGAAACAAAGTTGAGGGATATCAATCCCCAAATATTAGCCTGAAAAGGAGAAAAGTTGACAGTGTAAAGAGAAATTAAAAGAAAGCAAAAAATTTCCTGTCAAAAGTCATTCCTTTTCAAGGCAGCTCATTTTAATACATTATTGAAGTTAACTCACTTTGATGCATTTGCTTCAGCATAACTTTAAATACGGCTACAATTCATTCCTCAAAACTGCAAAACGGGGAAATAAGCAGATGTGGTTATTCTCAGTAAAAGAAAAATCTTTCAAACTCTCTCCTAATCCTGTCAGCAGCAAATAAAGTTTCTGTTTAGAAAATGTGACATAAAGCTTCTTCAAAGAGACACAGTTAAAAAGTGAGGTACTGTTTAGATCATCAAATAACCTCTATACAAAAACAAAACCAAGAACCGTCATTCCTGCTGGGGTTGTTCTGAAAGTGTAATGCAAGGCTTGCTACACAGGCACTAACTGAAATAATTTCAATAGCAAACAGCCCAAAATCTGACACTCCCATCTATAGATCATTAGAAAATATTTGTCAGCAAATCCAGTTTCTTTAAGAACAGTGGCAAATGCAAAGAAACTACCTGATACAGTCAAGTAACAGCTGCGCCGTTAATTTAAAATTACCCTTTATTTTTCACAACGTTTTCCAACATGTCGTGCATTTTGGCACGGTAGACTTCGAGACAGTTAGCTTCAAGTTTCTTTAAATTACAAACAGTAGATACAGTAGGAATATTTTAAACCAATTTCTTTAAAATAAATGTCAAGTTAAGACCCTTAGCTTTAAAAGAGACTGCCACCATTTCATTTTCCTGATACAAAATTCAAGTAATTTTAAGAGTAGAAAACTGTCCCTATAAAACATCCTATTAAAATTTACCAGCGCCCTGAAAATAAGCATCAAATTTCCAGTATCCATTGGGTGTAACTACACATTTAGAAAAATAACTCACTTTAAACAAAGGTCACTTGCTGAAGAAAAGTAAGCTTTCAACAGGGTGAGTTCTCAGAACAAATGATAAAATATTTTCTCCTTAGATAAAGGATTTAATCCTTGTTCCATCTCTGTGATTGATTTATTTTTTTTCTTCTAAGGGTGTACATTTCAGTATTGACAATGAATTAAGAGACCAGGCTACAGAGACATTTTCCCTTCAGTATAAACCAGCACATGGAATTATTGCTTACCAGAAACAACTGTAAACAAGATTCATTTGACTTTGTTTTTATGCTGTGATTTTTCTTTCACTGGTTGGTACCAAATATATAGACCACACGAACTTTAGCCGTGTCACTTTACTGAATGAAAAGCACGGTAATTTTTTCTGATGATTTTGGATTTAGTGCTGCTTGGGGTTTGGGTTTTTTTCAACGAAGAAATGGGTTCACTGTGCTTTTCCATTTTCTCTCCTTACCCACTCTTGAGGACAGCAGAATGGAAAAACAAGTAGGACATGTTTACTTTGGGACTCAAGGCTCAGAGCAGTTATCAAGAAATCTTCAACAATATTAGAACATTTTCTGGTTTTCCTCCTTTTAGCCCAAAGTACCTCTGCTGTGTAGGAACAGTAACTCAAAGTTTTTTTTATCACCATCTTCCAGGAGAGATCTATAAATAAATGTTTATGTAAAGAACACTGCTGTTGAAGAGGACAAAAAAAAAATAAAATTAAGGATCAATAAACGATACTGCAATGTATCTTGTGCCATTCAAGATAGGAAGTCCTTCGTGTAAATGCGTAAGTCTTCCTGGGTGCATGAAGCTCCATCCTTTCCTGGGAGACTCAATGGAGCAGTTGTACCTAAGAAATTTACATCCACCTCCCTGTGGTAAAAACACAAACACAGTAAACCCCAAATGTTTATCTTGTGTTCTAATAAATTCCTTTTCATACATCTATCACTTCAAATGATTTGCTATTATTAATAGGCTGGGGTTTTTTTTCTTTTACCATTCTTTAGCAAGGTTCTTTAGAGCATTAATTAACAGATAAGCATTTGCAATCAGATTTCCCCTTGTCTTGCTTTAACATTCACTGGATAACAACTCATTCAAGCAGCAAATCTGACAAACAGATCTTCAATAACTTTACTGTAGATTCTACCAGACAGAAGCAAATCGTGTTCACAGGCCTTGTTTCAGGACTGCACCCCTATCCAGGACAGCATTTAAACAAATCTTAAATAAATTAATCTGGCAGCTGCTTTCAAACTGAAGGTGTGCTTTCTAAAATAGTAAATGTGGCAAGCACATTTATTGGTGTTAAGGACTGTGAATGATATAGGCTTATAAACAACAGGTTAGATTTCTCTACAAGTAAAAGTTGGATATTATTGCCAATGCCCTGCCTAGCTTCATACTCTAGGCACTGTTTTATTTGAATCAATATCAGACTAGAAAATAGTTTAGCTCAGAAAAAACCTGAACAGATACAAGAGTCAAAAATTTTCATTCTGTGGCTCATCTAAAAAAGAATCATGAAAAAAATTCTACAGAAAATAAGCTGCTTGAGCCAACTTGGCACTATTAAAACTCTATTGAAAAACTGGTTTTCACTGTACAGAAATGAGGCATTTTAGAAATGTTAAAAATGAACTAACATCTCCTAAGTTTTTCTTCAAACCCCTTCTCTCCCACCATCTGAAACCAGTTTGATCAATTCAGCCTGACCACATCAACAGTTCTGGATCTTAGACTTGTACAAATTTAGTACTTGTCAAAAAACCACAAGGCATAATGTATCTCAATTTGTGATGTGCATCTTTTCCTTCTCAGCTGGGTCTCTAAGTATATGTGCTTGGGCTCTAGTTTAGAAGTAGAACTAGATACTCAAAGGACAACACTTTCTAAGTCAGTAACTTACTTGAAAGTCCTCTCCTACTTTGTTGAGGGCAATGTTGATAGTGAACGTAGAGGAGTCATGGTGAGGTCTGAGTGACCGCTGTCTGTCAGGGCTGTATTTTACAACAAAGTTCAGTAGAGCATAGCCCTGCAACAAAATACACAGTCAGACTTCAAGCTGTGAACTGCCAAGTCACACACAGGATTCTTGGGATTTTGTTTAAAGCTTAGTTTAAAAAAAAAGAAAATCTAAAACATTCATCTTTACTGCTATGTCACGTATAAACTCCCCAACAAAACCAAAGAGGTACAGCCATTAAAATACTTAAATTTAGTCACGCCATGGAAAAGCTTCAAACCCATACCTTGGTATAATAGCCAGCAAAGACTTTTAGTGTTACTGGGGCAATGAACTCTCGTATGAAATGCAGCCACTCGTTATCCAGTCCTATTTGCTTCATATGAATGTCATCGGTTGGGACATTTTCATAACCTCCAGAAATGCGGCTGTCCTAATGAAAACACCACAAATAGCTTGGAAATAGGAACATGGAATGTTTCTGACATTTCAACAAGTACTTATTTGAAATCTGCAGAATCACAGAACTGCAACAAAGCAATGTTTCAGTGGGCGTCTGTGAGCTTGCTGTACAGCAATTCCACAGCTGTCAAGGAAAAAAGTGTGCCAAGATATCAACGAGCAAAAATTGGAAGTTTTTAAAGGATGAGTCAATATTTGGATGTGTTGCCTGTACATTAAAGGGCTTCTTGGGGTAATAAGTTTTATTTACTGAGCTGCAGATGCAACTGAAATTCTATCAGATCAAGAGACTACAGGCCTCAACTTGACATGGTAATAAATGCTAAAATAATTTGAAGATAAAAGTATGTTAAAATTCTTCCCAGAGGCTCCTACCTGCACTACAGTTGTAACTACAGTTTCTCATAGTACCACATTCGTGAATAAGAGAAACATTCCTCTGACTTTAGTGGTAGTTAATAAATACCTTGAATTCTCTGAAATTAACACAATAGCTCACAATATTTGCCAGTAACTCCTTAGGGGGACAAGTCTGACAAATCAGTACTTGAGAGGTAAATGAGTAAAACTTGCCTGAACAGTTATCAACAGCTATCCAAAATCAGCCTTGGGTAACTGTCAGGTACCTGCTACAGCAACTGCACCACTGTTAGTGTCTAATTTGCTAATTCAAACTCTGCATTGGGCTTACGTGGCACAGCTTAGGTAGCAGGGGGGCTGCAGGGGTGGCTTTTGTGAGAAGCTGCTGGAAACTTCCCCTGTGGAGCCAATGCCAGCCGCTGCAAGACAGACCTGCCACTGGCCAAGGCTGAGCCCAGCAGTGACAGAGACAGCACCTCTGTGGTGGCAGTGCCTTTACGAAAGGGGGAAAAAAACAGTGCAACAGAAATTGCAGCTGGAGAGGAGACCGATGAGATGTGAGAGAAACAGCCCTGCAGACAGCAAGGTCAAGGAAAGAAGTGCAGGAGCTGCTCCAGGAACTGGAGTTAAGGTTCCCCTGCAGCCCCTGGTGCAGCCCATGGAGAGGCAGCTGTGCCCCTGCAGCCCCTGGAGGAGCAGAGATCCACCTGCAGCCACTGGAAGACCCCATGGCAGAGCAGGTGGATGCCTGAAGGAGGCTGTGACCCCGTGGAAGCCTGTGCTGGAGCAGGGTCCTGGCAGCAGAGAGCAGCCCATGCTGGAGCAGGTTTGCTGGCAGGACTTGTGATCCCACCGGGGACCCACCCTGGAGCAGTCTGTTCCTGAAGGACTGCACCCCATGGAAGAGACCCACACTGGAGCAGAGGAGGAATGTAAGGAGCCCTCCCTCCGAGGAAGAAGGAGTGGCAGAGAATGTGATGACCACAATCTCCCATTTTCCCATCCCTGTGCACTGCTGGGGAGCACGAGGTAGAGAAAATGGGGAGTAAATTTACACCTGGGAGGACAAGAGGAGTGGGGGGAAGGTGTTTTTAAGATGTGATTTCATTGCTCATTTTATTACCAATTGAACCAGAGTAGAAAGTAAACCAGTTTCCTCAAACTGAGTCTGTTTTGCCTATGATGGCAATTGAACGACCTCTCCCTGTCCTTATCTCTCAACTCAAACTCTTTTTCATACTTTGTCTCCCCTGTCCAGTTGAGGGCAGGGACAGCAACTTTGGTAGGTGCCTGGCATCCAGCCAGGGTCAGCACACCACAACATTCAATTGAAGAATTGTCTCTTCAGTATATACCACAAAGCAGATGTTTCATGCCATTGGCAATTGTTGGGATGTTTGTTGCAGTACACTGTGCCTAACTACTGTAAAAGTGGTTAAGATCACTCATTAAGATGATGTTTACATAGGCTGACACTTACTTGGTGTTTTCCACCAGACCATTGCCCAAAATGTTCCATTTCTTCTACTAATTCATCACAGGCAGCATCAGAAAATATGGGAAACCAAAACACATCTGGACATGGCTACAAAAAAAACCCCAAACAATTAAAAACTTGATTCTCAAGCACATTTTCACAAAAGCAAAAAGTACAAGCTACATTCTAAGCCTTGACCCAGCACTAAGACTGTGTCAGTGCGCCCACACCTTCTGTGCCTTATGGCTCTAAATAACAACCCTGGTCTTCCACATTACAGGTTAATATGGGAAACAGCTCAGAACATTGCTTTAAACACCAACAATTTAACTCAGCTTTTTAGAGAGGTAAAGTTCATTAAATCACTGTCCCTAATCATCACAACTGATCATCCAACACAAGTGCTCTGTCCAGATCAGCTGCATGAAAGCAAGCAGCCTCTACCAAAGGGCAAAAATTCAGTTCCGATCCAAAAACATCAAAAAACTGTTTAGTCACAGACCAAAACAGCATTTGCATGGAAATATTTACTGCATGCCAATTTATTATCAGTCAGCCCCATAAATTTTTAAAAAACTACTTATACTCACCTGTTCTACTATGTTATCAGTAAAGATCTTTGAGTAGTTTGGATTTATGTAAGTTTCCTTCCAGTCCTAAAAAACCGTAATTTAAAAACATTACAACAGAACAAAGACATTTGTAAGTGATAAAAAAAATCATTTCTATTCTATTCATTTGCTCTACCGAAAGCACTGGAAACAAAAAATTTCATATTCTCATAAACAAACTGGTTCCCATCATTTCAAAAATCATGAAACCTGTTACCTTAGGGCCATATTGCCAACTTCACGCTCTGCTCACCAGCTCGTTTACTGGTATGATAAACTGTCATTCGCTTAGATGGGTGAGAACATCTTTTAGCACATAATCAATATTTAGCACATAGTAAACAAATGTTCTCCATGTAAAGCCTTTAAATTTCAAGTCCTTTATAATATATAAGTTTATACTTTCTTTTTTACATAAAATAACTTTCATCAATAATTAGATGCATACCACAGGATTCTCAAATATCTGCCAGAGGTCATTGTTGTAGTGGGAGGTATTGTAATTGGCTGTAGAAAGAAGTCTTCCAAATTCATGTCTGTTGGTAATGTACATGAAAACACCCTATACCAAGCAGAGAAAGCATCATTAGCAAAACTGTCCATCTTAGCAATGTTTTAAAAAAGCCTGTTCATGACCACACTTTCATAAAATATAATCGCACATTTGCACACATATATTATAAATGTGCCATTACTTTAGCTTCTTATTTTTCAAATAGACTCTCATCATCAACCACTCTTCATAACTTGTTTTTTACAAGCATCTGCCTGCATTTATTTTCTAAACACATTAAACCAAAACATATATTGTTGAGAACATACATAGAGTTATAGAAAGGAAAAAGCAGAGGAGTGATTGACTGATTTGTCTTCCAGAAAGCCTAAGCCGACACACTGAAAGCATCTGATCTCAAACTGAAAATGCTCACACGCAAGAAAACCAACACCTAGGGTTCAGTTTCAAATTAAAAACCGAAAGAATAAGCTAACAATCAAAGGGTTCACGAAAATCAGAACAAGAAACTTATTTCAGAGTATTCACTACATGATCCATCTGGTGAATTGGCCTGAAATAAAAAGATATTGGCAAATATAGCACACAAGAATATTCAGATCAGCATCCAAACCAGCTGAGCACTCTGAGGTCTGTTCACGTGATTATGTGCAAGACATGAAGTGTGGTAAGATACAGCTTTATTATCAAGGTATTAACAGAACTCTCTTGATTAGAAGTAGTAGCAGAAAATAGTATTTTTAAAAAGAAACTTATGTTCTATGGGATTTCTTTAGTTTAAGGTTTTTCAGACTAAAACTTTATTTCAGAAACGTTCGTGACTTTTGGATTTGCAGCAGATGACATTACCATTTGCGTACTTTGGTATTTCTCTCTATGTTTTTGTCTGAAAAAGAGTTAAACTGTTAGAAAGATAATGATTATGTTAAACACACCCAGTTCTGGGCGCTTACCAAATCATAAAATAGCTGCAGCAGGGACAATAAGGAGGGCCTGGATCAAGAAAAACAGCTTAAAGTGACAATGTGGTCACTGAGAGGGCCTGGCAGACCTACCAGTGATGTGAGCTTTATTCCTTCCTAGGACTGCTCCATCCCTTTTAGCTACACAAGCAGTGTCAGCACACCTTGACCGTAGAAACACTGAGAAACCCAGCTGAGGAAACAAAGAGCCTCTCTGAGACGCTTTAAGCTGGGCACAAAAAACGTGTCCCCAGCAAAAACCTGAACCTTAGAAGACTGAAGAGAAAGCTAGAGCAGTATTTCATCAGAGGAAGTGGACAGAGGAGAAGTATCTTCCTGTGGTAGAATGATACTGCATGTAATATAACTAATTAATAAAAAAAAATAAAGCAACACCTTTGGGGCTCTGAGCATATGGAATGTTTCCGAAGAAGGGGAGTCTTTTTCCCTTTGTAAAGTCTAAAATGAAGGAGAATCATCACATCAGTTTTCTGACACAATCTCTTTCTCTTTTTCCGACTACTTTTAGGTTTCCACAGTTACATCAGGGAAATAGCAGCCCTCAATCAAAAGCTGATATGCCTTTACAGACAACATGCATCTCCAAGCAAAGCTCTTCATACACGTCAAAGCTGTTTCCACCAGCCCCTTCTTATCTGCTGCAGTACAGCAACAAGCACGTACCAAACCCTCCTACAGCCCAGACTGAGAAAGAGAAAAAGAGGAAGCAATTTTCTGATGAGCCAGTCAGATTAGTTTAATGAGCACATGGAAAGCACAGGTTTGCAGGAACTGATGCTGAGGAGGTTTGAATACAACAGGACTGGACGGGGATGTTCTGAAGAATCAGTACAAACAGAGGAGATCATGCCTTGTTATGAGGGAATAAAAAAATTAATACTTGCCAACTTTTCTTGTTCAATTCAGCAAAAATATTTTTCAATGCTATAGTGTCTGGAAATAGGTCTGGTTTAGGTCTTATTTGTCTCTGTGCTGAAACTAGTGTAAATATCAGTAGAAAGATGGATTTACAGATTCATAACTTTACAGTACAAATAAGTTCTCTCATCACTTCCAGATTAATGCAAGTAACACGTATCTGATACAGTTTTAATTTATCTAGAAATATTAATGAGTAATTCATGCTCCCTAAGAAGATTCCTACCATTTCTTAAATCACCTAGGCTTTTTATATAACACTGCCCATCATGAGTTTAAATATATATCTACTTAACAAAAAATTGCAGAATATTCCAACTTAGCCTGCTGGAAGTTCCACACTGTATAAAAATGTGCATGATAGAGATGGTCCAAATGCATTGGTAAGTTTTAAGTCATACACAGCAGAGCAGTTGAGCCCTCTTTCTTCTGCTGAGGTTGTGCCAAGGAGAAAGGTATTTTAACCTCAACAGGAATTTTCAGGGAATTTAACTAGAAACCACCACGCAGTCAGTGCATCAGTGCACTGGCCTTGAAAAAATCTCTGTTCTCAACAATTTAAAGAAAGGTTATACCTAAAGGGTTTTATCACACAAAAATTGGCCAGTACTTTGAATTAGAAGTAAAATATAATATCCAAGATCAATCAAGTCAAGCAGTCTATGAGCACAGCAGGACACAAAGAAATTGTGGGTATTTGAAAGCAAGCTGTTCTAGATACACCTTACCATTTCCCTGGCATTCCTGCAGAGCGCCATATCAGGATCCAACTTATCGCGCATGAAGTAGTTCTTCTCTTTCATCTCAGATCTGAGAGTTTGTCCCTTAATTAAGTATATATTAGCCATATAAGGGATATTCCATACTCCTCTGTTGAAAATAAATAAAATTTAAAAACCCACACAAAAATAGTTTAAAGCTATGAAGACTGATTTGTTGCCTATTCTATTAAATCAGCATCTCTGTATTTGCTGACAAGACTAAGCAAGTTGCAAGGAAAAGAAGCTGAAAGGTTCCCAAGACATTTGGAAAACTACATCTGGACATCTCAAACGTAGGCGTAGGCAGTAATTCAATTTTTATGAAATATTGTTATAAAAATATAGCAAGGTCAAATTCTCTATAGAGTTTTAACTACACATGTACTTCATGTTTCCATAGTTAAGGCAATCAGTCAAACTCTCTTATAATATTATTCTACACTACCAGATGGAGAAAGTAACTCCAAAACAGATTTTTAAACGAGTTTAAAGACTTCACTGAGACTTCACACAGCTGGTCTGACCTCCTCGCACAAATACCCACAGACCACAGCAGGCCATGTATTTATGTGAGTTGGGCCAGTATCAACACAAAAGCACTGCTTTCAAAATCCTCCCTCTGCAGATCTCCCCCCCTCTCAGTGCCACAAGCACATCGTTTAGTACAGCAGGACTGAAAACAAGCCAGTCATATTCAAGCAGTCTGCTTCAGACCTTTTTGTTCTTCCAGGGCGAAGAAAAGGTGTCACCATACAGAACAGTCAAGCTTAGAACAACATCTCGTTCATTCAGGGGAGGGGTAAACCCAAAAGTTTATCCTTGACAAAAGAGCTCTTAAAAATATACCTGACATCATATACAGGATGAAACACACAAAGAAATTATAGCTGTTCCATTGATTAAGCACTTGCCCCAAAGATTTGATGAATACAACAACCATTCCTTTTGGCTGAGGTCCCAGGGATGTAGAGTTTTGGGTTTGCCATTTGTTTGTCCTGCCTTTTTCTGCACTGTGCACTGCTAGAGCAACCAGACACCATCAGACAGGTACAAGTAATGACTGTGCCCAGTACTAACACCAGTTGATCACATTAAACATCTGGCTTTTTTTTCAAGCTGTGAGTGGGAATAAACAAATGTACTTCTATGAAATAGAAAACACAAAACTCTCCAGGAATAATACCATATCCTTATATTTTCATGCAATATGTTGCTAATAATCATACTGGGTGCCTTGACTTTAACAATTAGCTTACAGTTACTTACACTCTGTTCCCTTGGACAATATCCACATAATCCTCTGATCGAGCATAATAACCATCAGGGCTCAAAGCACCCCAGAAATTGGACCAAAGCTTCCCATGGCGAGTTACGAGTGGAGCAATTATCTTTCTGTGAAGTGACATATTGAATAAGAAAATATGAAGCTCTGAAGCATTTGGAATTCACATCAGGAACTGCTGTTTGACAGGAACAAAATGCTTTGTTAATTGTTGGCCCCCAAGCCTGTTATGAACTATGGCAATGAAATACCACAAGTAAACAAAGAGGACTTAACTCTGCAAAAACAAACAGGATTTAATTTTCTCTGGACAGACCCCAGAGAATCCTTTCAATTTAGAGGAAATTCTACAAAATAAGAGATTTACTATACCTGTTCTGTTCTATCAGTATTCTTAAAGTTTTTGGGTTTGTCAGCACAACATCTGCATCTATGCTTAAGTAATATTCACATGTTTTATCCTGGCGACAAAGGTCCCTAAAAAGACAAAAAAGAATGATTAACTCACACATGTCCACAAAAAATTCACAAACAACAAAACAAAAAGATTAAAAAAAAACCTCAAACCACAAGTACTCAACTGATTATTGCATTAAAAGCCCTCTGCAGCATAGTATTGTACAGAAAGGTGTCTTTAGATTACAGTAGTGTGATTAAAGATTAAAATACATTCATCAGATGCCTTATATTTTTCTTTTAATAACCTAAGTGGCCTCTAGCCTTTATCAAGTTCAGTAATACCTTCTATAGAGTGTCCTAATGGAAAATGGGACGGGGGAACATGCCATTAATTTATATAGCTGGGTATCAGTACAATCACTTAATAGTGACGTATGGCCTTTTTTAGTAAGCTCCTCTAGCAAGTAACTGCACATGGCTGTAATGCTGTCTTTGGAAAAAGCTTCCACAGATGCAATCTGCTGATCTGAATGGTAATTGAAACCTTATGGAGAGTGTAAGACAAAAAGTATAAAGAAATATATATTTAAAGACCTTTTCTTTGTCTTTTTGACCTACAAGAACAACACAGTTGGTAAAGAGAAATACAAACCAATTGCAAAGGCAGCGAATTTGTACTGGAGAAAGTAACTGAATGTGTCCATACACTATAGCTATCAGTTCCGATTTTGATCTCAGAACAACAAATTATTTGCACAAATTCCCATGCCTTCAAGAGAAAGACAAAGAAAACACATTCTGCTGTAAACATAAAAGAAACACAGACTATGCCTGTATGTTTCTGGCATGGTGCATTTGCCAGGCCAAAACTTGGCATAGTGAATTCAGCTTTCCTATGCCATCAGAACAGTAACAGATTATAGGAAATCAAATACACTTTTAGAGAATGTGGAACAACATCCTCAAGTCAATATTACAGCAATAGCTTCCTATCATGCAGGTGGTATTACTGAATTTGTCTATTTTCTCCATTTTAATTCCACCGTAACAGCTTGAAACATTCTTTTACTTTCTTGTTTTAAAATATCTATAAACAGTGCTTTAGTTTAAGTTCCACTTGATTTGATTGACTGTGACTGTTTTCTGCAAAGGCAGAGATCTCTGTCCCTTCAGAAGATCAGGCAAAGGGTAGATGTGACAGGTTACACACAAATCAAGGTAAGGGCTGCCATGGCTTCCTGACTGCTCTTCCTCCATCCCCCTCCAAACCCAGCACTCAATTTTCCACCAGGATTACTACTTATCAACACCTTTAGGGTCTTTCTGTTCAAACTTTCTTCTGCTCAAAGGACTCAGGAGATATGACTTCGTTGGAATCAGAGTAGAAGGTAGAGCTTTTTATATTAGAGCAATCCTTCCTCTTCAAGCTTGATCACTAAAGATGTAGTAATGATTTGAGACAAATTTTTTAAATACCCATATGTCAGAAATGGTCTTCCCACTGCTGTTGAAATCACTGGTTTTGTACACATGCCCACAGTTTAAATCTCTGGTCAGGCTCTGGTTTTGCCTTAACTGACACCTCCTTCACTGACAATTTTCTCTCTTATACATACATGTTTATGACAGAAATTCCTTAATCTGCGCTTTCGCACATAATTGCCCCAACTGAAACCAGGAGGTTTTATTTTGGCCATAATATGGTCCTGCAATTCAGTCTTTATGGTATTTTCCATTACTAACCCATTCTGTTCAAAGCTTTATAACCACTGAACACAACTCACATGTAGCTTTATCATTGGCTTAATTACAATTATTAATAATAACCTGACTTTTATATTGCACTTAGCATTAGATGTTAAATTTCTTCCAAAAGCATTCAGCTCCTTTATCCTTATTGTAGTGGGGAAAATAGACCTGAGACCAACAGACCTGATGCCAGTCCAGGGTTCCAGCCATAACCCTGGCCAGCACTGCCCCAAAAGCAGGGAAACCTTCCGCTGCTAACAAAAACATGAACAGAATTAATGTTTTTAATTATAAAAATGTGATAAAGTAGAACAAACTTATTTGCCATAGCTGTAGGCAAGTATGACTGGAAAATTACAGAATAGCAAAATGCATTGTCCTTTAACTTTTGCCTTTTTTTGTCCCCCACCTCTTTTAAATCCAGAAGCAGAAAATTCAATTACAACTGGTCCCACATGGTTAGTGTTAGAAACCCTCCTGTGCCCAATTCACATAATAATCCAAACCACAAAATACTAAATTAAAAATTTTGGTCTAAGTCACACTCAGTCATTCAGTACTCTATTGAGAACTCTCTGAAAGCATTCCTGTCTTAAATAGTAGGGAAAATTCAGAGTTACTATCCTGACTTGTTTTTTCCCCCTATTTCTTTCTCTAGAACGTTGAAGACTGGATCACCACATGGCAGAACTTATCCTTCACATTTGACATGATGACTTGTCTCTGAAAATGCTAGAAAAATTATGCTGTAAGCATGAAGTTTTGCCATTTGGTGATTCTTTGCACTTTGAGGTCGCTAAAAAAAAATCTCCCCAAAACACTACAGGTTTCAGATGGAGAGAAAGAAAGCGATAAAAGATTCAGACAAAATTAATAAAGCAAGCACACTCTCAAGAAATTCATGCATCTTCTCTTTAGGCTTTCAGTGTTGCCCAGTAGCTTCGCCCAAAGAAATAAATGTAACCCTTTATATTCTCATGCTTTACAGTATTACATTCTTACACTGTATGCTAACCTCCCTAGATGCAGAAATCCCAGATTATATGTGAAACTATTTGTTATGCATATCCAGGCCACTCCAAGGAAGAAGTGGAAAGTGCTTTCTGGCAAAGCTCATGTGTATAGCAATGCGTTTCCTTCTCTAAATTCAATGGCTAACACCTTCAATCTACTTGCTTTACACTCCACCCGCTCTAAACTAAGACCGAATATTGAAAAGAAAGCTAAGTTCTTGCACATAACTCAGAGCAATTTCAGTGTAATGATTACCAAAAATTTAGAAGAAAGCCAAGATTTTTTGGTTGGCAGAGTGAAATGAAGCTCAGCAGATGAGTTTAAAGTATTTTGCAATCAGAGTGATGTTTGACTGCGTTTACAAACCACAAGTCCATCCGGAACAGTGACTTCATCTGAAAATGGGAAAAGTGTCACAGCTCTTCCCTTCATCACACTTTCCACTGAGATATTCCAAGGGGCTACTTGGTTATAACAGAGACATACTGTCTACACAATTTCTTTACCACTGAGCCACCTTTTCTTTTTAGACATAGTTTGAACTTGCAGTTAATCAAGTTATCGTTTTTAGACCTCTCAGTCTGGAAATACAATTCCAGATGTGGACTACAAGCCCAAAAGCAGAGCACTTAAACCATCTGACAGACCTCTGAAAGAAAAGGTGTTCCAGATACAAGTCTGAGACTAAAAGCCTGGGTGACATCCCCTGCCATTTAGGGTTACATTTTGCATGTCTCCAGACAGCCACGACAGCATAAACACATTCATATCAACCATCACTAAAAACAAACAAATGTAGCCAGAAAACAGATAAAGCACTAATGTTTAGTTTTGCACCTCAGGCTTAAGTATTGTTACCACAGTTACCATACCTGGAAGCTAGTGAAATCAGATATGGGTGGAAAACACATTTTTCAGCAACACTCTTAAGTTCAGTGTCCCTCCTCCATCTGAGACTGAAACCCAAAACTGCTGAAGAGCTCAGGAGCAGCAGCTCCAGAAAACCCAAGTCTCTAACAAAAAACACCTGACATCTGGGAGACAAAGATTTAATCCCTGCCCTTCCTTCCTTCCCCCACAGTCAAGAGGCTTGCCCTGCTCAAAGGCTGTGTCCCACTCCCTCCTGCCAGCATTTATCAATACCAAATGGGAACTCAGAGACAATGACTTAATATCCTCCTTCAAGAAACACAGAGGAGACCCCAAACATAGCTCAAAATTCAACAGTGCTGTCAATGAACTCTGATTCTGATCTCTCTACTATTTTTCCTGAAACTTTTGAAAGCTTTCAAGGTAAACTTTCATTAAAATGTGCACATTCCCACTTAAAACTGAGATAAATGACATTTTTTATAAAGTTTTGGACAATTCCTACACTGTTCTGTTATTAACATTTTTGAGGCAGGAACAAAAAAGAACAAACTCCACCAAAAGAGAAACCATGAAGCCTGTAAGTACCAGGAGAAAAAATATTATGGAAAATACACTTTTTATAAATAAAACCTCAGAAGTGAATATTTCCCAACTTTCTGTTATTACTTGAACATATTTAATTGCTTTTTATGTTTTCTGTCATAACAGATTCTGTAATAGCTGGCTGAAATCTCATCTGCAACCAAGGCAAAACTAAAGATGATTTTTCCTTAAAGTAAAGAACTAACTGTAAGAACTCATACCTTATAGACAAAGGCTAAAAAAAAAAGAAAGACACGGAAATGCCACTTAAGTATTTCAAGTGATGTAAATGCAGAGAAAATATTCAGATAACATGCAGCTAAACCTTCCTTCTCTTTATTCTACTTGGTTTTCCTTCCTTTTTATCTCGATTCAGTCCACAAGAAGAAAAGTGGTGCACTCCTGTTTCCCAGTATTGTTGAATTCTAAAAGGTTTTGCAGACTTCACAACTCTGGATCCTTTCCAACACCTATCCAACTTCCACAAGCACAGGAGAGGGCTTTCCATATCAGGAAGAAGCAAGAAATTAAATGCTTCAATTATTCCTTATTATGTGAATGAGAAAAGTAGACCAAGGTGTGCTGCATGGCTATGGGTGAAATTGAATAAAGCTTATTTTCTCACATTTATACTGACATGAGAGTGTCATTTACTGACAATCTCATTATGATTTATCACCACTTTTTACTGAGCCAAAAGCCAAGAAAAAGAGAGGTGAGGAGAAAACTGATCAAACTGCTTTATATACTCCAAAGTACTCTGCTGAAAACAAACTAGACCTTCAATGCTTAAGTGCCCCCTCTTTGTATTAACTGAACCCTGTTAGACTTCTTCAGCTAAATAGACTCTGTGTGAAATGTGCAAGTGAGAAGATCAAATTAATTCTAAATCTACTGGAAACTAACAGAGACACTAAGAGCAGATTTGGAAAACGAGAGAAAGCAAGTATTTGAGGCAGATAGAACAAAACTATCTGTCAATAATGCAGATAGAGGCAGGAGAAAATGAATCAGAAGACTGAATATCAATCTCAAAATCAGAACAATAAACAAGTTTGAAGAATTGCTCTTTTCAAGTTATTCCCATTGCAGTATTAGTAAGAAATAAATGAGGTTATGATGATCAAAGCCAGATGAAGGGCTGAAAGCAAATATTTTTTTACAGTAACTGCCTTTACCTTGAACATCCCAGACTTTCAAGGTAGACTTTTTAAAGAAATGTAAAAGGTGTTTGTTCCAGTGAAGTCGGTGATGTTCACAAGGGCAGCCAAGCCCACCAGGTGTGCAAAGCAAGCAGCAGGTTAACTGACTCTGCTTCAGACGAACTGAAAGGAGCCATGGAATTACATCTACATTGTTTACTTGAAAGATCCTACTACTAAGGTTCATACTTTTTGGATGATTCAGTGTTTTGCCATGGTCTCATCCCACACACATCGTACTTCAGGTTTTCTCTATATATCTCTTCAGGACAGAATCTTTATCACAGGGGCCTTTCAAAATAGGAGCAACATGCCATCCATACCGTGGATAACATATCACACATACGATTATCTCCCTGCCTTTCAAACACAATTCAAAATTACTTTGTGCATATATATATATACACGTAAATTACTATTTTTTTATCCACAGATCAAGTGAGGGCCATATATCAAAAACTCCGTCACATTATAAGTCAGTAGGTTCTATCAAAAGACGACAGGTTTCAAGGTCTTTGGGTGGGATATGTTAACAGTACAGATATTGATTACACTCAAGATTCTGCCTTATGTTGCCCATGTAACAACAAAGAGGAAATGGCAACTCCAGAAACTCCAGCTCAGTTACACATAACATACACTACAAAAAGTTTGCCAAAGTGGTACATCTGCTTTAGAGAGTATTAGAAAAAAAGAAAGACTTATAAACCTATGAATGGGTGCTTGGACTAACACTGGACATCTGCAGCATTTCCTAGAGAAGCAAGGGGAGAGGATTGGACCTCAGCCAAAAATCAGTTTTTCAGTGGCTTCAGCCCAACAAAGCCCCATTCGAACAAATTTCCAAGAACACCACAGAGACTCAAGACCTTCATTCTTTCAGCTGGGGCTGTGAACAGCCTATGCTCAACCTCTGAACAGAAAATGACCTTTTGAAATTAACTCCTCTGCTCTGACACTCAGGAAAGATTTGGTAGAAAAGTGAGAGAAAGAATTATCATCGAATGAATCCACAAGGTGGTCCTGATCTTGTTGGGACCCTGGGCTGAGAAACTCCATCATATGACTGATGGACTGGGAGAGCCACAAGCCACTCTGTGGCAAGAGCCAGTGCTGCAGCTACTAAAGAGACCCTTTGACAGGCACATCTGACATGGCATATAAACTCCAAGGTTCAACTTCAGGCATGGAAAGCGCCAGGTTTAAAAGCTAAAGTTTTGGATAGTCCAGTAAGAACAAAAGAAAAAAGCAAGACCAAGCATAAGATAAAATCAGCTGCCTTTGTGAGAAACTTCTGCTAGAGCACTTCTAAAGAATATTCCCATCTCTTTGAACCACAAGAAGAACTATAATTCAGTCACCTGTACATCCAGGTCAAGCTTTAACCATACGTTTACTTAAATATAATGTCACTTAAGAAAAAAGAAGAAAGACTAGGCACTAGGACAACAAAAGTGCAATTGTTAAAAGCATATCCAATGCAAAAATGAAAAAAAATTCTGCAGTAAGGTAGTTGGAAAATAAAATAAATACTATGCATTTTCTACACCATCATCACAAGACAAGATGACAGACTATTGAAGTAGCCCAAACCAGAGAGATTTTTCCATAATGATCTTTTTATATTAGACAGAAAGCATAAAACACTCAACAATTCGTATCTTATGTCTACATCTTTTCTACCAGAGAAACTCCCATTTTCATATCTGAAGATGTAAATGTTAAAGATCCAAAATAATACACATGCAAGATGAAAAGATGCGGGTGTATGCATCAATATAACAGATTTATAAATTAGAACCTACATTCCCATGTTCCGGGCTTCTGCTTGACTCAGGTTTTCTTCAGGTCCAACAATTTTAATATTTCTGATAATGTTCTTGGCTTTTTCCCAGAATTTCTTGATGTGCTTTTCATGGTAAACCTCCTGTAATCATGTTAACATTTTTTATAGCAAATGTAAGGTACAAATTACTATGAAATCATAAACATAGTGTCCAAGAACACACTGTATTCTGTCCTAAAGAAACAGATGCTAAACAGTGTTTGAAGATATTCCAGTATATCTGTCATTAAAACGAACCTCCTCTGTCCAAAATTTTAGGAAAATAATCCAACACGTCAACAGTATTAATCAAAGTTGTACAACGATGCAAGATTCACAAACTATCGATGCAGTATTTTTGTATTTTCCAAGATGTTTATGTTACAGTCTTTAAAACCCATCCTACAACCTCAGTGACACACGTTTTTTTATGCCCCTCCAGAATCAATTTAGAGAGGGAGCTGCACCCGTACCAAACTGTGCAGGCACAGTCATTGTTTCTCTAAAATGTAGTCCCACTGATTGTCCTTTAATCTCTATTTACCTCCCTCTGTTTAAGAGCTCTCAGCTGCACGCGATACTTCCAAACCAGTGCCCTCATTGTAGCTTTTGCCTATTATGGCTAACATTAGAATAATTGAAATACTGGGTAGGGGTTTTCGCCCCTCTATAATAAAAAGCTGATCAGTCTCTATATTCCATTTCAAATACCATAAAACTTTTGGCTGAAGCTACAAAGCCTACATAGCCTACAATTCCCATGTGCACATCACATTTATACCTTCAAAATCCCCTTACAAAACCACAATGAAGACTTTAGAGATAAGCTCTACTTCTATTACTTTTCCCCTTTGTGCTACCATATCAACGGCAATGCATGCACACTGAAAAAGGGTACAATTAAATTTTACTCCAATTTCTCTTCCAGTCTCATTTTTTTCCAAAATAATTGCACACATTTGACACCTCACTCACTAAAATCACAGAATCACAGAATGGTTTGGGTTGGTAGGAGACGATCTTTAAAGTCCTTTCCAACCCGCCTGTCATGGGCAGGGACAGCTTCCACGAAGCACCAGCAATGCCAGATCACTAGGCAATTAGCAGAGATTATTCAAGAGCAACTTATCTGCAGTGCCAGTCAAAATATATCTGAACACACCAGTCCTTCCACAGGACCCAGCAGGAGTGCCAATAGAAAACACAAATGCACCAGGGTATCAGCAAGATGAAAAGAAAATCCCATGCCAACTATCAGGTGACTGTTACTATTATTATTATTATGGCATCACTGCTGGTCAGTCCTGAAGTGGTCAGCAGTTGGCCAGGATGGCCAGCGTAGGCCCCTTCCAACTGGAACTGTTCTATTCTTATTTTACTCTATTGTTTTATGTCAGTCAGTACTTCCTCCAGAAGCCAACACCTCAAAATACATTTTTTTTCATTAGTAAAAGAATCTAAGCAGTTTCTTTAAATAGACTTCAGTAAGCCCTGACACAATCTCATTTAATTTTTCCAGCTCTGCATACTAAACCCTGAAGGATTATCTCTTCCTATGCATTTTAACTGTGTTCTTATATCAAATCCAAACACTCCACACTTAGATTCATCACATAATTTCCAAAATTTAAGCTTTGTACAATAATGAAGTCATACTTACATTATTATGAACGAAGATACTGAGTGCCTCCCGTGGGTAGTCCAGAGTCAACAGTCTGTCTAAAAATTTAGGTAGGAAAGGAGTGGGTTGTTCAATGAAAACACCAATTTTTACTCTTGGATATTCCTAAAAAAAATGATATTTTGACACAACCAATAAGACTTGCCTCTTTTCTAATATTAGTTATAGTAAAGAGCAACTAATGTCATGTAATAAACTTAGTCCACGCAGCTTTCAAACAGTCAAAACCACTTTACTCAAAAGTGCTATGCACCCTGTTTATTTTCACTGGCTTCACAAAATAAGCAAAGATAATGGATTTAATATTGATACAAAACACTTCAAATTTAATAACAGAGACCTAGAAGTAGAAAATAACGTACAGCAGTTTTCAAAATTCTTACTTAAAAAAAAAAAACAACACTAGAACAGCAAAAGAATCATTTAAGGAAATATACCTAAAACAGAATGGCAAATTCTTTTTTTTTTAAACAAGGTACATATCTAGATTACATTTACAAGAAAATATAGGGAAGGCCAATTTTTTAAAAATAGTTAAAGAATAAATACCACCAAATATTTTACTCAGCTGTACTTTAAGTCAAAGACTGCAATACCCTTCTACAAATGTACATGCACTATTTGTCCCCATTCATTTTAAGTGGGCCCTGCATTACTTCCCTACTCAATGATTTTAGAAAGTGCTCTGATAAACTAACAGACCTTCTCTCATTACATCCAAGAATACTGAACTTTTATGGACGTTATTTTAAAGTGAATTCACGTCTTTTGATGGTATTTGGCTGCTTTGTATGTGCTTGATAGAGACCATGAGATCATGACCACTAAAAGACACATAGACAGCACTTTTTTCTAGTCCTAAAGTGTATTATTGGACTATGCAAGACAGAGAAATTTAACCTTCAAAGGCCTCACCTCCTACACAAAGAAACACACTGACTAAAAATTATTTCCATTTCTAAACCAGACAATTACTATAAAAATCTAATCCATTACAAGGCTCAGAGAGAAACCTTTTATGACCATAAAAGGCTGCCAGCTAGCTTTTTAAGCAGGCCAACACCCACTTGAAAAGTGTCTGGATAAACCATCAACACAGGCTGAGGTTTCACAGTGTCACTGTCTGCATCGGAACCCAGAAACATCCTGGTGAATGCCCCAGCTGGGAAACACCCAGTGTTTACCCTGACGACCTCCTGTTCACAACTGCATCTGCGAACCTCCTAAGTATTGGTATGGAAGTACAGCCACACAGAGACCCCAGTAACTCCAAAACAACTGATGAGGAATGCACTGACGTGTCTCCAACAGAGCACTTGTGCCACTCTCTGCTAGCTGCTCCTGAGGCTGTCACAGGAACCGGTCCCACCGATGGCCAGGGACAAGGAAAGCTGCACGGGCTAAGCTGAGCACACACATGTGCTACCAGTGCTAGAACTGCTGCAGGAATTGTACTTTGTACATTTTTCTAATTCTGAGTCATTCTCCCCTTATTCTCCAGGGCAAAGAGGAAGAGATTCAGACTGGACGTGGAAAGGCTATGGGGACAATGAGGAATTACTGACACTGCTTCAGTACACTGAAACGTGAACCGCTTGGCTCTACACTGAAATCTCAATGTGACCAAAGCAAAATGGTGTTTAAAAAATTAGGACTAAAAATTCCTGTAAATTGCATCTCCTCAAAGCACAGAGTTCATCAATCGAGACCTCCGTTTACCACAAAGAGTTGTCACTGCATAATCTGAATCTAGGTCACAATGAGCATTTCGAGTATATGAAATCAGAAGTTGCCTCTCAGCAAAACCACTTTGGGAATACCCAGTCTGCACTCAAATATTACATTTCCTCTGATACATTCTCATTTTCAGTGAGGTAATGTATATGACTTTTAAAGTTTACTTTTTAATAAACAGTAGTTGAGTGTATGACAATTTTGGGAAGAAATACAGGACAATGTCTCAGTACAATTACACAAAGCAAAGTCTAGAATCTCTTGCCACAACAGTTGCAAGTGAAATAAGAAGATGAGCAAGGTCATCCTTTTCAGCCACACTGGAAAGTCTCCGCACCAGTAAGAAGCTTTAGAATTTAAAAGCATTTCTAGGGAGATTAAATTGGGCAACAAAAACTTAATTTAGGTTTCAGAAAAACACAAAACAAAAAACACTTAAGAAAGTGGCAAAAATTTGCACTTATTGAGCCTAGGTGCACTCTTCAACTTACTTTCCATGACACTGCTTCTACCTGAACAGGTAGCTAATTTGGGGGTGACACAGGCTGCTGACATTACCAGAAGAGAGCAGTTACTGAGTTTTTCCACACCTCAGCCATGACTGCAGCCCAGGAGATCCTGTTTCTGTCAAGAGGACAAGGACTGAGCAAAAGACCTTGCATATGTACCTCTCAGCTCCTTTGCAGGCAACAAAACACAAGCAAAATCCTCAGAAGACATGAGTGTATAAATGCAGGCAGTTAAATAAAACAATATGGAGAAAATTATTAGAGGCACAGAGTGGGTACTGCTCTTTTCACTGAAAATTTCTCATTAAGTAGCAACCAGATAGGCCTGAACAGAGAGCACATTCAGAAAATGAAATACTGCTGGTACTTAAAAATGCCTGAAGTAAACAGTTCCACTGAGGCCAAGGAAAAGCCTTGTTATTTCTGCTGGCAGAGTGAGGGAGGCTTGAAGTCCAAAGAATGCATTACAGTAAAGAAGACATATTCCAAGTAGATGTACATAAACTATAGGAAGCTATCCAGTAAATTACTGTATCCCCCTTACTGGCTTTAAGATTTAACTGCTCCAAAACCATGTCTTAATTACCAACACCACTGGAAAAAAAAACTTAGAGAACATCTTTTCCTGAGGTAAACTTTATGATGGGAGTGCAAACACTATCTAATCAGAACACTATCCAAATGTTTATCTTAAAAGCAAAAATAAAATTTAAAAATATAGAAAGAATCTGAAAGTTATTACAATTCCTGCAATAACTTTTTTAGTTTATATTCCAGTCCATTAGCTACTTATTGCCCAGAAATTTTTTCACTTTTTCCTTTCATTACAAAGATAACAAGCCACTATTTCTTTCATGCTATCCTCAACACGACCTTCTAAGACCTGTTCTCATTCAAATCTTCAATACAGAACAGAAATGAAACATCTGCTGGAAAGAGCCCGTTAGGAATAATCAGAATTTACTTTTTCGTCCAAGCTTTACAATTCCACATGGTAGAGCTTAGTATTTACTCTGCCTCAAATTTACTGTGTACAAGCTGAAATATTTATAGAGACATGAAAAATATCACGCTCAGAGTGCAAGAGCCAAAGCTGCCAAGTACCGGATATACACACACGCCATGTGTATGTGTGTGTTTGTCCTACAGGAATTCTGAGAACTGTACTGCAATCCAGTCCTAATTACATCAGATCTTTTTTTACAGAAACACATTTGCTTATACAATACAAATATCTGTATTGTCCTCTACAAGGTGAAGCAGTTTTGATTGTTTAATCTCAGAAAATAGGAATTGTAACCATGTTAGTTAACTCTTAAACTCTATTTGTAACAGAAGGTGTCCAACTGATGCATACTACCTGCTTTGTAGGTCTGCCGCTAAAAATCAGAAGTATCTGAAGAGTTTTTCTACCTCCCCCTATTCCAGTTCTAATTACTGTCTTGAACCTTGCACAATTCAAAAATTATTCATTCACCCTCAGTGAACAGAGGTGAGGATCTCAAGGGCTTTTGGAGATGACATCATCTTCGACAATACTGTGCAAACCTATATTAAAATACGTGCATAAAAATATTCCTGAAAGTAGTAAAACATAATATTGCATAAGGAAGCCACTTGGCCTCAGAAATCACTAAACACCCATCATCTGTACCCAAAAGGGCTTTGTTCCAGTGAAGAGTATTCTTACCTTTACTGTTGACAGGTCTAGTAAGTCCAAATCACAAACACCGCAACCAGTTTCCTGTGTCCAAGCATTAGGAACATAGTTTCCCAAATAATTCAGGTGAATCTGGTAAATAAATGAACAATTCAAATTAATGAAAGATGCATACAAAGGATGATCAGTACCTTTCAAACAATTCAGGTTTACTCACTTAATCCCTTGTAACTAAAGGCAACTGACGAGAAACAGAAATACAAAAATAGCAGGTGAAAACCTTCTTACTCTTTTTGTTCACAAAACAGATTATATATATACCACAAAGTCTACAAAAATGAGTATTTCATAAAAATGACATGCACTTGAGGTGAAAAATAGAAGTATTGCATGTCAGAATATGAGAATTATTCAGTATCCATTTCAAAAAGTGTATCTAACCAATGCAATTTACTAACCTGCAGACCAGAGAGATTAAGTACAAAGCAGAAGTATCTCATGAATAAAAAACTTTTGGAGTTAATTCTGGGAATTATTTTTATGCTAGTTTATTTACTAACTAGAGAAAACTTTTTTCTATTTATTTCTTTTTTTCTATATCACTGTCCTTTTGATCCTATCCTGTGTTTAAAACAGAAGAATTAACCACATTGACAAAGTGATGCAGAGCAAGAGTTTCCTCTTTGTTTTTAAAACATCACTGCAGGCAGAGGTCGAGTTTTGCTTAATGTATCATAACTCATGGATTAGTATAAGAAGTTCCATCCTAGGCCACTTGCCCTACTGTAAAATACAGAACCTCTCTTTTCATTGGCAACCTGTCAGCAAAGCCAGTGATGACAAAACTTGAGGATTTAATAGAGGCAAAAATGGAAGGAACTGGTCACACATTTCACCCCTAGTGAGTAGTTATAAGCCAAACAGATAAAGGCATCATTATATTCACTAATTCCAAAATCAAAATACAAGTGCAAAAACAAAGCAGCAGCAGTCTGTGGAATATTAGTGAGTTTCAAACTTTACTTCATTCTCCTGAAAGGCATTTTTCTGAAAATAAGGAGCTACAGTAAGGAACATTTATTCAGAAGAAATTAGGAAGTAGCCATGCCCAATCCTTCAGCCAACAGACACTACTAAAAATGATGGACCTTTACAGTTCTTTGGCACAGAACAAAAAGATGCAACTGCCATATTACCAAAATACAGCCATTTCTCTCAGAGAAACTGTGCAGGGACCTCTGAACCACTGAATCCTTACACATGAACAGAGTCTGTCAAGCTATTTCACGGGACAGACAGTGCTCTACCATGTGTCCACAGCTGACAAGCCACAGGCACATCGATGGCACTCATCAGTGACACTGAAGGCAACAGCAAAAGCCAGCCCCACGTGTACCTAGACAGATACATGCAGGTACACAAACACTTACAGAGAGACGACTTCTTTTGCCTAATACAATGTATTTTTGATATATGTGTATACACACACCTGGCTCTAGGGTAGGAACAGATATGTAACAGCTTTGTATCCCAGCCTGTCACCTGGGCTGGATTATCCTCCCCCCTATTCTTCTGACTGCCACTTAATAACCAGATAGACATTCTTCACTAGCTTCAAGAACAGTTCTGTGTTAGTGAACAAATTAACAAAAGCTTACTTGCTTCTAATACCCCATGCTACAATAAATTTGGGAGCAGAATGAGTTGTTTCAGCAGCAATATCAAGTTACAGTGACAGCAGAATAACATGAACTCAAAAGGGGTTTTTATCCTCTCAGTTCCTAATAACATTAAATGGAAAGTGCAGTGGTGGTGTGCTATGACTGTTTCATACTCTTCTACCATTGTACTTTTTCCCTCCATTGATGTTTTGGTTTTACATGAAAATAAAACCAAACTGTCACTCACTTTGGTTGGACCATTTCCATGAATGGTGACTGGTAGGGTGTCATACACTGAATTCCTTGCTCTTACTTTTCCTTCTTCAAATTTCAAAAGGACTTCATCTGCAAATCAACAACGCAGTACAGTAAGTTCATAAATAAAAGCTAAAATTTCAGAGTTTTTAAGTCCTTGCTGATACAATACATCTCGCTGTTGCTATCATTGTCAGTATTATTTATTTAGAAGCTTTTGTTCCCTTTTTTTAGCTAGATCTTGAATTCTAAGCTCCTTACGATAAATAAGGTGACACCAAACTTCATAGTTTCTCATTAGCAGCCTCAGTATTGGAGCAAAATCTGCTTTAAAAATAATTCTAATTTAGTTCAAATGCTATTTATAGAGAACTCATAGTTATTTCAGATATGATCTGACCACAAAAAGTTGTTCCATAATTGGAGGTCAGATGTAAGAAAGGAAGTTTGCACAGATGCATTTTTCCATTTAAATTCATGACAGTTAAATAAAGGAAATTCTACATTATTCTACATTCTACTTCATTATGTATAGCCATTTGCTTAAGAACATCTAAAATGTGATTTTAATTACTAATCTTAGTCCTGTAATTAAGTTTTTGAAAGACAGATGGAAAAATATCCTTAACTCTGTATTTACTGCCAGCTTCATTCATTTAGAACTATTTTTCCTATTTTAAATCAAGTATTTTATCAATGAGAGAATTCAAAGATCAACCCAAAAGATCTGTACCTAATCTGGTGATCAGGTTTACCCATCCAAACGTTTCCTTAAAATGAGCGTATGTTTAAGGAACTACATTTATGGCTAAGCAAAAAAAAAAAAAGTGTTAATAACAGTTAATCAAACACACAATGTGCAAATCATACACTTACCAACAGCTCCATTTAGGGTCTGGAAAATTGTACATTTGTGGTCCAAAGTAATGTTAAAGCGCTCCTGAAATCAAAGTACCAAAGATGTAGAGGCGTTCTAAAAGCCAATGTCTTTACAGTAACGTTGCAATTATACCACAGTGGCAGCAAGGAATCAGGGAAAATGACTCTACATGTTCTTTACATTGCTACATTTCTCTGTATTCCCAAGTTGTGCACTTGTATAGCAATCAGTTTTGCATATGCAGAAACTTTATACTTGAAGGATAAAGGTCATAACTCTCCACAGGAACTGCAGTTTAGCAGTATAAGCCAAAGAAAATTTGTATCTTAAAAAAAAAATTAACAAGTCTTGGCCAAGAAACAAAACATGCTGTGTTTCAGAGTCGCAAAAATACAAAAGTCAAATTTAAGTATCATGTCAGTGTAGAAAACACTGGTGTTTTTAAAACACGTTCCTAATGTTGTATTACTAATCCTAGCTAGATTCTTACTTTAAATACCATGTTTTACCATTTTTAAAATGTTGATTCAAGTATGCAACATCGAAAACACACTTGAAAACCCCTATACGGATGACATCCGTTGTTTTGGTCTTCTAAGATTTTCTTACATATTCTACATCACTGGGCACATTATCACTATACAAAGAATCAGTGGTGATGTACAGTAAGCACCATGGAAGTGTTTTGAATCATGATGCAGCAGTGCTCTGCACAGATACACAGTTTTGGTCTAGAAGACAACCTATCTGGACAACTAATTATGTTACTTCTGACTCAGATGCAGAATCAGCTTTAATATCTCTACACCCTGTCTTTTCAATTGTGTACCTGGCATCTGACTTAACTTGCATAAAAGCAATTCAGACATTAAAGGCTGGAAGGAATTTCCTACGCGGAGCAGCTGAGGTTTGCCTGGTTTAAAGGAGCAGGCTGAGGGGCCACCTCTGAGCTCCCTACAGCTTCCTGAGGAGAGGAAGAGGAGAGGGAGGTGCTGCACTGGCGGGAATGGTTCAAAGCTGCACCAGGGAAGGTTCAGACTGGACATTAGGAAGCATTTCTTTATGAACAGGGCAGTCAAACCCTCAATCAGTTCCTAGAAAGGTTGTCAATACCTCCAGCCTGATAAGTGCTTAAAAACCATTCGGGCAGTGACCTTAGTAACACTCTTTAGCTTTTGGTCAGTCCCATACTGGTCAGCCAGTTGGACTAGATGATCACTGTGGGTCCCTTCCAACAGAAATATTCTATTCTGTTTCTGAACCTGTATCCAAACAGACCTGATTTTCCATTAACTTATGCCAGAAACAACATGTATATAGTTCAAAAACTTTGCATCTGCCTTAAGCATACAAAGTACCAAAATCCTTTTCAGAATTCTGCTGTATCAGCTCCTAAAGTCTTTCTGCACCAATATATTGTTAACTTTCCTTATCCCTCCTCTTCCAGCATCAGGGACATGCCTCTGACATCTATCATGCTTTAACACTGCAACTCAGCAGAGGACTTTCAGTGAGGGCATAGAAGGGTCTTCACCAAAAATTTACGATGCAGTTTTATTGAACGTATTTGCAGAAAAAGCTGAAAGCAGGATCTGAAATGGCAGCAAGCCAAAATATAAAACACTGGATCAGCAAGCAGTTCAGTGACACCCTGGAAAAATGCCACATTCTCTGGCCAGCAAACTGCCAAGTACACGGGGACCCTCATCGAGATGAATGTGCTTGATCATACACCTCAGAGCTGTTATTTCTAACAGTGAAGCACAACCTGCCTGGGTCTGAACACTGCCTGAAACAATATATCAAGTCATGACCCTTTGGGAGCCTGTTCATCATTCCAGCAGTAGGAACCTCAGGAGAACAAACAACTGTCAATGTGGCACCCCAGTATAAAGAGACAGCATTCCTTTTCTTTTCATCTCCTGGTGTTTTATGAGGAGCAGCGTGTTATTTCAAGCAGAAAGAAATGAGAAAGCGAGTTACTACCTACCCTTGCCAATGGGTCAACATAGATTTTGGTGTAAAACAGCTGGTCATCATCATTATCCTGCAGGTCCCATTGCTGCACAATACGATTTATGTATGGAGCATAACCAATAAATCCTGCAACATCACACACACATCAGTTATTTCCATAAAAAGCACCATCCTGCCAATGTTGTCCACCAACCAGGGACTTCATTCTGAGTGGTGTCAGTAAAGAAAAAGTATGAAATTTATGAAACTTGGCTCAAAATCCAGTTTTCATCCTGAGGTATGTAACAGGTCTGTTTCAAACAGTTAATAATTAATAATTATTTTTATACTAATGGTATTTCAAGGAAAAAAATAAATCAGATCTGCCTAAGATGGTCCTGAGAATGCCAAAGCATGATATCAGACTATCACTTTTCCCAAGAAGCCCATCTGTTGAAAAAGTTTTGTTTTCATCAATCACTTCTTACTGGCAGAGATGCCTGTATCTAATACTGCCAGAAATACAACGGGAGTTCAACTCGAAATCAATATACACCAAAATAAAAAAAGATAGGGCAGATAGGTGAGGGAAGGAAACAGGGACACTCCCAGATCTGCACACTGCAGAAATGTCACACTCAAAAGCTGCTATGGAGCACAGTATCCGTATCGGTGCACGTATTAATCAAGCGCAAAATTATTAGCAAAGCTGGCATTTAAAGGAGGATTCCAGAATTAATCCGTCATTGAGAGTAACAGTGAGTAGCTCCTAGTCCTTCTAGAAGGAGCTGCGTAAGCCATGCTGACAGGCCAGGCAGAGCTGCCAGCACATCCACCCTGTGTGGAGGAGATCTCCAGGAACCAGGCAGCCCAGGGAATTCTGTGTCCAGGCTAAAGTGTGCCTATAAATAGCACGTGCTGCTCTGCCTGGGCTTGTGCACTGCATTGTTTCTGAAGCAGTGGGGTCATCCTTGCGCAGCATTTCACTGCCATGCACAGCTGCTTGCTAGACCCTTACTCTATTTATCTGCTTTTTGCAAGTTATTGCCAAACACACACTGGGCAAATTTGAATGAAAATTATGCCTCAGCACAGAAGAGGAGCTATTCAGGTGGAGAGGGGAGGGGAGGAAGATGACAGCATATCCAGTCCTCAGTTTTATACTTGGGGACTTCAGGAACAGCTCCACACAAGTACACAGAACAGGTAACAGAGATGGGTCATGCTGAAGTTCAAGTGTTTGAGGATCACACTTGCCTCCTGAGTTCAGGAATCGTTTTCCACTCCGGACAATAGGATACTTGTCAACCAGCCTTTTATCTGGCCAAATTAGCCCATCTGCTGCAAACACCACTTTATGATTAGTTTCCTGAAATTTCTTTAGCAGTTCTTCAGGGCCCCCAGCAAAGATAACATCATAGCTTAAAAGGAAAGAAAATACATCCATTAGGTTAGTTTAAGTTTAATGTTTCTGTGTTCATAAGAAGTCATTGGACCATCCAAATTTAAAAATCAAAAAGCCCTTTTATTCTGAAAAATTACTCAATTAAATCATATTTAACCACCATGTAAAAATTCTATACCCTTCTAGGGGAGAAACTTCTATCAGTACTACTTATCCAAACCAGTTCCCCCTTCTGCTTTTTAGTCTTCCACATTTTGGACATTCTTTTTTTCTTCACATTTTGTTTACCTGAAATTGACCTTCCTATTTCAGATATTTTGAGTAAAAAAAGTACTTTTTCCCTTCAGAAAACTGGTTACATTTTTAAGAACAACAATTTAAAACAAAAACAAACCTTAACAGATGAAAGAGTGGACTGAGAGATGACTTGGGTAACTTTCACTGGGAAAATCTAGATGATCTTCCTAAGCACAGCAGCACTGACTCTTCTGAAAAGTCTTATCAAGAATGTACTTAGATCTCAGTGAAGTCTAGTTGCTCATAAGAAGTGTATTGCATCCTGACAATACATAGATTTCTCCTTCAACCTCTTTAATGTGCTGAAGACTTAAAAGGCACAAAGCATCACAATATCTATTTATGAAAAACTTCACCTGCCTCTACAGCTTGATCAGATTTGAGTCTCAATTCCTACTGAGGACAAAAGCCTAACAGCGGCTCATCTTTGGCTGTTACCCACAGTCAAAGGTCAACAGTGTGCTAAACCAGAACGAAACCTGCTTGGGTTTGGCCAAGGTCCTGCAAGAATGGAGCAACCCAAGCCTGGTGGTTTCTTGCGGCTGAACCAAATCCAAATCAATGCCTGGCAGGCACAGGGCATTGGGAACACAACCAACCAAACCAAGCAAACAAACCAATCCCCCCAGCAGGGATGCCACACACTAGACCAGTCTGCTCAAAGCGCTATCCAATCTGGCCTGGAACTCAGAATTTGCCAGGGACTGGGCAGTCACAGCTTCTCTGGGTGACCTGTGCCAATGCCTCCCACTTCAAGGTTCTCTTTACACAGCATGAAGAATGACACAGTGAAATTTCAATCACATCACAGATTAGTCTCTGGCTGAGGCAGCACAATATTTTAATGGCAGCATCTCAGCCTTGCAGTTTCCTCATCTGAATGCAGGAATATTCTTACTCTACACATGTACCTCAGCAATTAAAAATCACCAGCCCTGATAACGGGCAAAGGAACAGCAGAGCTACCAAAAACCAAGGTCTAACCTTGACCAAGACTTTTCTTGCAAAGCCTTTTAGCTGGGCTAACTAGGACAGCAGTAGTCCCACCTGCAGTACACAGAACATTTTTCATTGCAATGTATTACCCAGCAATAGTGCCAGCAGATCAACCATTACTGACTTATGGTACTCCTTTATTACAGTTCTGAAATTATTCAAGATGTCTTTTCTTTAAAGAGGATTTCACAAAATTGGCCTAAGAGAACAGAACAACAGCTGGTTTACAAATGTAAAAAAAGATTTTCACCACAAAGCAAAGCATGAACCCTGGAGAGGAAGTGCGTTATGTAGTCCATATAAGTAAGTGGTTTTCTGAAAACTCTGTTATGTTTTTCTGCAACTTTGGCAGAAGAACGCATGAAAGAAATTGTGTATTTTGGACCTTCCCCAGTTTCACAAAAAATGCCTGTTTCTGCCCAAATTTACAGGAACACACTTCACTCCCTTTTCCATTCAGTTTCTGCAGCCCAACTCAATGCCAGACCGAGCCTGTAGAACACACAAGAAACAGGAGACACGTTGAAAACAGACAAAAAGAGATCTGTCTGAGGCTTTAACTTAATAGCTTATGGCAGGCTGTGCTTCTCCTCCGTGATCAGGTTACTGCTGCTGCTGCTAGGACTTACAGCTGTGGGAAGGAACCAAACACCCTGGAACATTGCTTCCAAGGACTGTCATTCTGGAAAAGAAAGCCAAAATTGAGCAACATGCTGGGCCAGCCAGAGGCTCTGCTTGTGAAAGAGATATGCCTCTTAATACAGCACTGTTTATAATCCAAAGCCCAGAGCTGAGCTGCTAAACTGCAATGGATATTATGCAGCACGATTAATCCAGCATGAACCTACGTTTTTCATTAATGCTCAAGGCCCTCTGTTTTCTTAAGAGGTGACTTTCCATCACCACACCTCTTCCTGGGCAGGAGCAGCCTTCCATCCCTTGCTGCCAGTGTCCTCATCAGCTGCTTTATGAGGCTCTCACTTTTCTCTCCAGGCATAAGGAAAACTTCTGGACTCCTGTAAATGCATCATTTGCCTTGTTTGCCTGCTATGTCAGATTACATTTGGCCTATTCAGACCTCACCTCCTGCTGTAAGGGGGGATTCACTTCAGGTCTACACCTATAAGACCATCATGAAACAGGTCCCAGGACTATCCTTGACAGTTTATACCGTTATTAGGGGTGACACAATGACTTACTTTAAACAGGACTTCAAAATCTGACAGGGAAGAAGAGCGTGGACATATCTAGGAAAAAGCAGGCTTCCTTGGCAAGCAGGAAAAGCACAGATACTCTTATTTATTCTTCATAAATCCTTCCAATTAAGTAGAAAGCAGGAACGAAAAAAAACAAAAAAAAAAGAAAAAAAAAGAAAACCAGAAAGTTTCCACAACCTAATCCCATTTCCTGAAGCTCCCAGATGGCAGATGCCTGGGACTGGAATCCACCCATCCCCCCTCCTCTTCGCAACAGCAAAACATCCTGGCTATGCACCCTGCACTCCCAGCAACACAGGGAAACAGCAACAGAGACTCAGGTGCTCTAGGACTGACCATGCAATTTTTGCACCCACAACTTTAACAGTAAGAACCTGTTACTATTGGAGCTGCAGGGTAAGAGCTCAAAATACAAGTGAGAGTGCCTACTAGAGACTAGCAATGTCACAAACCAGACACAAAACTGTTTTGTCACTTAGACTATGTACCCACCAGGACCACACCTTAACCATTTTGAGATACAAAGAAATTATAATTATCCCTTTGTTTCTGACAAATCTTAAAAAAAAATACAACAAAATAAACAACAAACTGAGTGGCTTCAAAATTCTTCCAACGATACAAAGAGATGGCTGTGGGAGTTCTGGATAAACAGTCACAGCATCAACCAATTTATCCAGTCTACACTGGCCATTAGCCAGTTCAATCTGAAATGGTCCAAAATAAACCAGTAGTTAGCTTGAGCAAAAATAAGCCTAATTTAAATAGCGTTCCATATGCAGGTATTTTGCTGTCTACACACAGGCACAAGCTGTCCACAGAAGAAGCTCAAACTATTTCCAGAATTCTGAGCCATATAACAAACTACCCAAAAAAAACCCAAGAAACTAAGATTGTTAAGTAAACAGCTCCCTAGAAATTACTTGCCTAGTTACAGTAAGCAAACCAGACATTTCCTTTCCCTACCCCCAAGATTAATATTCCAAATGCTTCACAATGAATATAATAAAAAACACTTGAACACGAAAGGAAGTTCATGACATTTGTCTTTTCCAAACTTACTGCTACATTGATCAGCGTTTAAATCGCAAACCAGGATTTCTGGAAATGAAAAAGCTCATCAGAATTAAAACAGAATGCTAGAATCAGAGAACTTTTTTTTTCCTCTCCTATCTGGAATCAGTTCCACCAGCTCTAAATAAATATGTACTTGGGATTTCAGACTTCAGGAACTTGTGAGGCCTTCAATCCTGTGATTTTTCATGGGAAGAAAGATTATGGCTTCTGCACTTCAACACACGTGGTCCTCTGTACTCTGTCACCCGTGCCAGCAGACAGCCTGCCCCTCCAGAGAGTAAATTATGATGCAGAAAAATTTGAGCTAGACCTTTGTACCAAAATGATAATAAATTTGCATATTTTACCATATAGGAAGAAAGTAATGAATTACAATAATAAATTCAGAAACAAAGAAATTCAATGTAAGTAGAAAACATTTGGGAAATGTTCATCTGAGCTTTATACAGAACGACATCTTTCAAATTAACCTTTAAAAGTTTCAATTCTTATACGATTAGTAGGACAACACTACGAACAAACACAATATACTTACTTTTAGAAAGATACTTTTTCCAATTAGCGAATGCAAAACTGATCAAATCAGTAAGAAAAGAAATTCAAAAACTGAATGTGTACTTCCAAACTATGTTACTTTTACAGACCTAAGCATACAAAGAAAATATTCAGCATAATAAGCATCCCTTATAACATTTATTTATAAATTAGTGAAAATTATTTAGATTTTTTGCTTTCTAGGCATTTCTTTTACTCAGCATAAGAGGTAAAATTGGAACAGAAAACTGAGTAACATATTTGAATTTGCTACCAGTTTAATAGGCTACTCCAACTTTCCCAAAGTGTTAACTTTCGCAAAACAACGAATTAACTTTCCATAAAATGCCAGTGTCCAGCCACTTTGCCTTGTGAGGATGTCTGCTGTGCAAATCCTGCCAAGCTCCTGCCTTGAAAAACTGTCTCTAAATTTCTTCAGCTGTCAAATTTTAAATAAATAAAGCACGCTAAAAGCTGAAAGAGAATTCTGGAGCAGACATTCCAACACGACACGGTAACAGCAGCATGGGTGAACTCACACGTGACCTCTCCAAGCTCGCACTCAGCTACCTCTCTCCAAGGCTGCCTGTCAGCAACTGGAGCTTCCTGTCTCTGATTCAAGACCTGGTACCCCACCTTCCTTGAAGTGATTATTTCAGAGCTGTGACCCTGCTCTGGTTAACATTAGTGTGGAAGAGCCTGGTGTCTGCTGCAAGCTGGATTCTGAGCTACTCCGATCATGCTGTTGTCACAGGAGGAAAGTAAAAGGAAGAGAAAAAACAGAGGAAAGCAATGGAGAAAATGTGATTTGGAAATGTTTGAGCTCTGTGTTTTCTGTGACAGTGAGAAGCCTATCTGGCCTCCAGGGAGGATGTTCAAGCATAGCTGTGCTATGAGCTATAATCTGGCACCTGCATCAGTACTCTCTCCATCCTTCCATCACACAGATAGCACAGGCACCATGCTACATCTGACACCAAGCCTCTTGCTTCACTTCTCTAACACACGGAAGAAGTTCTCCTGTTAAATGCTCAGGGAGCCATTTTTCAGCTTCCTCCATATCACTGTTACTTCACAGAACAAGATTATGCCTCCGGTCACTACTGGACACTTTATTTCTGGAGCTGCTTTTGCTCCCCCTCCCATCCACACTCCACATCCTGCTCCCACTGCAGCTGAACAGGGAGAGGACAAATGCTTGCCTAAAAGCCTGTCAGCTCCCAGTAACATTTTTTTATCCCCTTGAGGCAGCGTAACTATGAACAACTTTCACATCTGTAAATCTGTTAAAAAGTAATGATTGCTCCAAAAGCAATCCACTATTTTTACGAATGAAGAAAAAAAGACACAAACACTCTCAAATAAAACAGCAATGAACAAAAGCATCATGCAACTTCCAGCATGTCACAGCAGCTACTTTTGCTTGTCTACCCAGACTAAAACAAAGACAAGAAGCCAGGTTTGCTCACCATTCAACAAACAGTACAACCAAGTCCTCTTGATCAGCATAGCTTTCAATGCCTTCTTTCAGCAGTCGAACCTTCTGCCCTCCGCCAATAGAGTTGGGCAGCTCACCACCTTTCCACTCTTCACCTTTTCCAAGAACCTGGAAAAAGGAACAAAAAAAAAAAGAAAGCATTTTTTGCTAGGACCCAAACCCACGAGGCTTTTTTAAAGCAGACCCTTATTGAAAACAGATGCTAAAGCAGAAGCAACACATTAAAGCCAGCACTTCCAGCATCGTAAGTTTTCCATGTCTGAAGCAGCATTCAGCACAATAACATCACTGCAAAAACACGAGAGACACATTTCTTAACCAAGTAAGAATCAAGCAATTGCCTGCTACTGCCATTTACTCAAATGTGTCTCCTTCAGAAAAAAAAAAAGTAGAACAAAAAAGCTAAGGATTGTTTCAAAATTCATATTAGAAAAACATTCTGTACGAGACCTTTAAAATTCAGTAACATCCCTTTAGGAACAGGAGGCACAAAAGACCTTGGTGAGTCAGGGTATAACTAATTCAAATTGCAACCTTTTTGTACAAAAAGGGAAGGATAGGTTTCCTGGTACTTAGCTCACTGCTAAAACTCAGCTAAACAAACTCCTCCCCAGCCAAGCACTATAGCAGATTACATGTCAAAAAAGGAAACAAAAAAGAAATAAGCTCTTTATGTGTTTTGAACATAATGTTTTTGGAACATATAAAGCCTGGAAGAACTACATTGCATGATGTTCTGGACAAATCTGCAAAGCTAAAAGATGTATCCAGAGCACAGGCTGCTCAGGTGCTTTAGTACAGCTTTATCACATTAGGAAAGGTTCTCTCAATCCTCTAAATTCAGGGGTAGAAGTCAAAGACCCAAATAATTTCCTATTTATAGTGCAGGCGCTGTGGTAAGTAAGCAGAAAAATTTCATAACAGCATCTGAATTCCTGGATTTTCTCTTGGCAGAACCAATTTCTGGGGGAAGTTTAGAAAGTTAGTGCCCTCCCTTTTTCCCAAGGTCATGCAGAGGCCAACCTAAGAACATGACAGACGGAGGCGTGGAGCAAGGCAGAAAAGGCTGGCAAGAATGACAGAAACACATTGTCCTCTGAGAGATCATAGGTTCCTGGGAAACACAGCGAAATTTTCAGTTGTGACCCTTCCTCTTTCCTTGCAGCAGTGTTCTAGCCTTGCTTAAGGAAAGATGCAAAGCCCTTGAGTGCAGTGCAGCTCCCAGAAGTATTCAGGCAGACAAAAATCGGCCACACTGAAAAACGAGGCTCTGTGATAAAACACGATAGAACCTGAGAGTGAGGAGGATGCTGACCATGATAGCTACAAACCTCTAAAGCAGCTCCTAATGCAGTGGAAGCACCTCTCTCCCACGGTGGTTCAGAGGGGCATCAGCAGGTAAGCAACAGGGAGAACAGCAATGGCCCTACCCGGCCCCAGCCCTGCTGTTGTTTCCCTCTGTCCCAGCACACAAGGGAGCTAAGGCAAGGCCAGCTACCATTTACTGGTTTTGTTTTACAGCATGGACAGCACGAATATTTGGTACAAGACACACAATACCTTTACTGTGTAGTTGAAATGCTTTGCGGTTCGCATGAAACGGTGAAAGCCATCAGTTTCTTTAGTTGCTACTGTAAAGACTAGTAGTTTATCTGAGGAAGAAAAAGAAGGAACATGTATTAATATGCTTTCAGGGCACAGTTTGTAACATAAAATGCAATGAACAGCACTAGATCAGGGGGGTTTATGACTTTCTGTATCTCTTTCAAAGAGAGGAGGCAAATATGCTGTCCCAGTATAGGTGTGAGACATTACCAAACAACAACTTCTATGGACAAGGTGCTATATTTAAAATGATCCTCTGGAAGATGAAGCAAGTAAGTCTATCTACTCTGTAAACAACTAGCTCAAGACACAAAAACAAAGCTAGTATGACCACTGCACAGGAAGAAATCTCCAAAGCAAAAATAGTTTACTACTTTTCAGTCTGAGCTAATCCCATTACTGCTTACCACAGCCTGAGTGGTGCTAAGAGAACTTCACCCAACTTTCAGTAGCTCCCCTGACAGCCAACAGAGCATACTCTTCATGAAAATAAGTCAAAAAAGCAAACCATTGAAACCAATCCCCCAACAGTGTTTAGTGCTTGCAAGTCCTTGGGCAGAGACAAAAGAATAAGGAGTTTGCTTGGTTGTTTTTTTTATTCAGAGCATATGTACATTACAGCACTGCTAATTTTGCCCTCTTACTGCACACAGGCAAGTGACCATGCAACCAATTTCCTCTTCACATTCCAGAGCTTTTAACACAGTTCGAACGGGGCCATGAATTTCCACTAAATAGCTTCCCAATTAAACTACTGAACAACATTTAGAACTCTGTGCAATATGCTGCATAATCAAACTAAATACTTTGAAGCTATGAGAAGGATACTACCGCTATCTAAAATCAAGGATTTAATCAGACCAGCCTGGATGCCAGAGTACATTGCAGTTTCCCCAATTCAGGCCAAGTTCAAGCAACAGCTGCCCTCTAAACAGAGCCCATGAGATCTATCCTCACAATAAAATAAAATTAATCACCTATGATGAGTATTCCAGACAGAGTGCCTGTTACTGCATTACTTGCCAAAAAAACATCCTCTGGATTTATCTTTCTCAATCCAGGAATGTGTGTGAGAAGTGTCTGCTATGGAAAACATTCCTATTAACTCTTCAGCCTTGTCCACCACCACAGACACCCAAGACATCATCCTGAGTGTATTCAAACCGCCCACCACTTACCAGTTTGTTTTATGTGACACCAGCAAAAGTTAACACAAAAGACAATAACCCAATTCCCACTTTGCTTTGTAGAAGAAATGCACCTTGCAAGTTACTCATGTGATGCTCTGCAGCCAACACTTCAAGTGTATCGGCTCAGTCAGGCAAAAATGTCAGAGTACAGACATGGTTTGTAGAGAAACAAAATCCCTTGTTCTAATGAAATTCAAGTCTGTCTGAAGTAGTCACAGCAGCCAAACTCTGAGACCAGTCTCAGGAGGCACCCGTACTGTTTCCACTGAAATGCAGCTTAGATCCAGCCCTAGTCAACAGGTCACCTCCACAACATCAGAACACTGGGCCAGGTCAGACATTGGTCTGGCTACTCTGTCCTCACCAGCAGCTGTCCTGGTGTGCATGAGGAAGAGCAGGGATAAGACAAGTGCATTTGATACTTTCTCTGCTTTTGCTACTGGTCTCTGTTTAACGGTGTTCCCATAAATTCCAGAACACTTGATCTGCTTTGTGACCTTGCTCTTCCCTAGTCACTCCTTGAACAGATGTAACCTTTAAGCAGTGACAGCACCTTGCGCCCAGTACCTCCACCACCAAAACCAATCTGTGCCTTGAGCAGGGCTCCTGCAATTTTATCTGACACTGCCCAAGCTCCTCAGCTATAGACAACATGTCTACCTGCCCTCCCCACCTCATACAATTTTGTGGCTTTCTCTCACATCCTGCTATTGCTTTTTTTTTTTTTTTCGGAGGGGTGGTCTGGGAGGCATGAGTGTGAACAGGAGGACAATGCACAATCCTTTTCCTCAAAAGTCCTAGAGACAATTTTAACTGCTGGCTCTACTGAACCAGACTGACATTCCTGCAATACAATACACAACAAAGAAGAAACTGGAAATATTGTAAATGCTTCCATCAACTCAACTTGAACATCCAAAAATTTTGCAAAGCCAGATTTGGAAGTTTAATTGCTCCACCTTTTCCCCCTTTAAGTGTTAGCAGACTTTTGTAGGAAAGAATCAGATGAAAATCCTTCAAGTACATCTCAAAAGGACAGGAGGACCTCACAGTGCATTGAGTTCCCACTGACTCACAGAGACACAAACAGAGCAATAATGGTTCAATACCTTCCAAACTGTTTATTATAAAGATCCTGCAGTTTCAAGTAATTCCACTGAAATCACCACAAAATGAATAAAGAACATTGTATCTTAGACTAGAGACAGTTCTGTCTTAGACAGACAGAACTGAAGACTGAAGAGGGTTTTCCTCTATGAAGGAAATTATGACCACTTTTTTGTTCAAGCAATACATTTTCAAATTACAGGGAACTGGAAAAATCTGATCATACTAGAACTGCACCATCAAGCCAACTGAATCCATTATTAAAAGTTTCCTAGGTGACCAGATCACTGACTATAACCATGGAATTTGGTTTGAAGTAGGCATATTTCACACGTACACATTGCTAAGAAATGCTAACAGCAAAGATCTCAAAAATCTGTACTTGACAACATGATGTAAACGACAAAATGTGGGCTGCATCAGATTGCTTCCACAGTTACTAAGTCAAAGAAAGTTTAAACTAACATACAAGTGCAGTTTGGCAAGCAAAAAATAATCTACTGTTCTTTACGGGATATTGTTACTCTCTCTTAATGGAATACACATTATTCATGTATTTCAAGATTCACTATGGAGTCTGGTATGTTACTTGACTTTTGTCAAACAGGAGGAAAGAGAATAATGTGCCAAATCATAAGGGATTTCAACCTGTACTACACAAAATGAAGAAAGCTGAGCAGGCAAATAATGCAGTTTATACTGACAAAATGGCAAAAGAACCTGTATTGCACAAACAGACAATGAAGCAATCTAAACAGGCTGCCTGAGTAGGGTTTGCAAACAGTCACAGAACAAAAGAAAGCTATTTTAAAGGTACTACTTACATTGGAAATGTTTTCTTTTTAATATGCTTACCCATGGTCTTTTTATTAAATTAGAGATGAAGAAGTTTAAAAGGCTTTATTTCATGTCTTTGTTGCACCACAGACTTTTAAATGCAGGTGGTATTTAAATAATTTTTAAGTGCAGCAGAAGTGTAATTATAGCATTTGAAGTCCCTTTAGAATTAGAGTTTTGTTATACATTACTTAGTCTTTGCTGGGGCCACTTTGTTTTGGTTTGTTTGTTTTGTGAGGTGGTTTGTTCTTTTTTTTTTTTAAAGTAAGCTGTGTCTGACCAAAGAGCAGAGCAACATGCTTTTATTCTATATATATATATATGGAGAGACAATGCAAAGTGCAGTAAATGATAGCTACCTTGACACACTACAGAGAGTATTATTAACCGAATGAGGAAAGTGGAACCATTCTCCTCCAGCTAATAAAAAATATTAACCTGAAGGTTGCCGTGACTATATTTAGATGTGACAACTTGCACAGTTTCACTGGCAGATTTCCACTAAACGTAGCATGGGAGATGTTTGTTTGTTCCCGTGGAAGTGAGCGAAGAGAATGCTTCTGACCACTAAATACTTCTGCTAATTTCTTTTTAACCTTTTAAACTTCATTCACTTTGAAAAAATCTATTCCGAGCTCACTTCATTTAGGTTCAACAACCTCTTGGAACACTTATCCCACTTGTGCGTAGCAACATGGATCCAAAGCGACTTTCATGATTTCACAGGAGTGTCAACGTGAAGTACAACACTCCCAAGGGGGTGAGTTTATCCAAACGCCGTTTCCATTTCAGGATGTGCTCAGCTATTTCAGCTGCTGCCACCCACAGTGTCCCTGCAGCGCAGAGCAGGTTTGGCCCCAGGACAAGCCCGGTGGGTGCAGAGGTTCAGGGCTGCGCCAGAGCCCTCCCTGCACAGAGAGGCTGAGCGAGTGACCAGAGCCCCCAGCAGCATCCCCGTCTCCAGCTGTGCAACAAAGACCCAGGCACGGCAGTGGAAGGATGTCTGCAATTACTCAGATCCCAAGCTACCATTGTGGCCCAGTACTCCCCAGTGAGAGCACTGCAAAAACCCCACAAGGAATTCCAGCTGCAGCTGGACACTGTTCCTGCTTCACCATCCACTCTACAAACCCATACCATCCGTGGAGGTGTCCACCCGAAGGAGCTCTGCTCTGTGATCCTACACATAGGCCTGAGCTCCGCAGTTCAACTCTGACTATCCCCCACACAGGGACAAATACAATCTTCGTAGTGTCTTCCAACAGGGACAGTATCCTCAAAGTGCAAACTTCCACGAGACCAAGAACACAGCAGGTCGTCCCACTGCTCCCCACTCACAGGGTGCTGAGATGCCACAGAGGGTACGGGCTGCCAGCTCCCGTGCACACAGCCTGCCAGAGGCACCTTGGCAGTCACTGACAGGATTGCTGAGCTTGGTATTTCTTTCCACAAGTCAGCTTGTGTAAAAAGGAAATGTAAACCCTATACTGAAGTCCAACAGGAAGGCGTGAAAAAAAATTCTCCCAAGAGCTCCATGCCAGGTATGTGTTCAGTTACTAGGATGAAATTGTGTGAGACAGATTTCCGATAGCTACACCCACAAAACAGCTGTTCTGTTTTGAAAACAAGCCCAAGAGGGCACACATTTAGCCAAGAAAAGTATATCCAGTGACTAACAGAATTCATTTTTACATGCAAATTAGAAACCCTCTAGCACACAAGTTGTGAAAGACAACAACACTGCACAAGGAGCACATGCAGCACACTAGGAAATCCAGCAAAAGTTTATCAAAACAACTCACTCTTCTACTCTTTTTTTTCTGCTACCTTCAGGGACCTGACTGCATCATAAACATTTATTTCCAGAAAGATCAATAAACCAGAGCCTTTGTCTTCTGTGAATTGACTGGCAAGGTCTCAGCCACAAATTACCGTGGCAGGACTGCTTTAAGTAGCAGTGACCTTTCTCCTTGTATCCCGGCAAAGAAGCATGCAAAGAACTACAGTCATTCGTCACACGCCCACATGGTTCTTATTTATCTTGAATGAACACTCTCAGAGATTACTACATAATTTCTACCAGGGGTTGTGGGCACTAGTATAGTAGCTTCAGAGCAGCCAAAACTGAGGTTATTGCTCACAGCCACATGGAAGGTGACATTTAGTCCTTGGATTCAAGTACTACAGACTTCTCTGGAGTAGAAGGGAGCTGGAAGATCAAAGGACATCCGTTCATGGTACCACATTATGACATTACAATCTATCTCTGTCTTTAAAACTAGTGGCTTATATTGATAAACAAATGATGATTGGTACTTGTAACACATTTTCATCCATATTCTAGTGTCTACATAAAACAGCCTACTTTCCTGTTTGCAGATTACATCCCACCCTGAGCTGCTCAACACAGCTCATTCAATGGAAAGATTGATATACAAAGTTAGTTATTACAATACGCAAAATAAATCAACAGCCAGCTAATAAATGAATTGCTAGAGATCACAGAAAAAGCTTGGAAACTGGAAGGGTACTATGAATACCTCTGTGAATTTAAGGAAAAAAAATGCACACAAAATGGAAAAGAAAGGTCTGGTAGTACTAAAGCATAGGCTGGACAGATACCTGAAAGAAGCACATGGATGCATCCAAGCTCATTGATAAAGCTATGTAATTGTCTACTATGTCTCCTGAATCTCTGGTAATGTGGGAAACCAACAGGATACAGCTTCCCACAAAAACAAATGAAAGAAAAGGAAAAAAGAAAAAAAACCCCAAACAAACTCCAAGCAAAGGACAGACTTGATTTAGCACACCTTGACACCCCACAGGAGCACGCTTCTCTATCATGGGAGAAATGCACTAAAGCTCAACACAACTGAAAAAGTGTTTCCGGCCTGGATTCCTCTTGTCAAACTTAAAGAGCACAAAACCCAATTCTTCCACATGCTTTCAAGACAAGCTGAAGCTCTGCAGATAACTAAAGAACCACCAGCGGTGCCAACAGCAACTTCCCTATTTATACGGACTCAGACTCTATGTTCAAAATCCCAAGAACCATTAAGACAACTAAAAAATCAAAGAGCACTTTCAAAATCCAGATTTTTTAGCACAACACAATCTTCCACTTATCACTCACAAAGGCAATATTAGACTCTTCCAAAAGGAATTTGGATTTTCTGCTATGAATTGGAGTTACTGCCTAAACTTAAGTGTCAAATAAAACATTTGAAAAGCCGCATACTCTGAAAAGATGTCAAACGGCAGGAGACAGGAAAAATCCAACATATACAATGTAACCATGATTATAAGTTATACCTACAGACATATACTTGGTTAATGTAATCCAGCAGCAAACAAAGATCTTAAGAACACAACAACAAAAACACAACCTTTAAACACAAATATATATACACACGTATATACACATCCAGTGAGAGCTTATGATGTACATATGCTCAAATAAAGTAGTAAGCTAACGGAAGAGTTTCTATTCAAATAAAACTTTTGGCATAAAGAGAGACAAGACAGAACCATCTGACAGCTGTTTATTTTCCCCCTAGGATTCTTTAGAAACACAACAATGTGCTGAAATAGCAAACATGGTCATCATCTTTTCTCAGGAAATAAATGTGCATTACACTGCAGGAGGGGGAAAGATGACTGGGGCATAAAACAATACTACTTCATACTTGGGAGTCCTGAAGTTTTTTTAATCTGATCTTTATACAATACAGTCATCTTCCGCTCTGCGCAGAACACTGCTGCATGCCTCCACTCATCCCACACTTCACCGCTTCCTAGCGAGCCAGACTGGTTTCAAAGTCCCACTAACCATAGCCAGGATCACATTATAAGGTTAGATTCTCTGCAGTTAATAGCATGGTTGGATTGATGCTAAAACTATCCTTGGATGGGAGACAAAATATGCTTGAAAAACTCATGTAAGATCATAAAGTGGTACAAGTTAAAATAAAAGATGAAATTAGAATTAACAGATAGCAAGTTAAGAGCAGCCATGGACTGCCAAATGCATAGGACATACTGATTTTCTATACCAATACAATTCTTGAGTGAGAGAGAAGGTTTTCCAAGAACCATTGCCTTTAAAAGCCAGAATTTGAAGAAGCAGACCTTAGTGTACAGACCTCAGTTTGATCTGTTTTCCTCCGTATGACAAACCTCCCTTTAACCACTGCACTTCAATACATACATGTCTTACAAACAGTTTATAACCACAACTGGCATTCATGGTTATCAAGATCACTCAATATATGGGCTGTCTGTGGACAATCCTTCCTGTGCTCTTCCACATTATTTGTAAACCTTGCTGGAGTCACAGAGCAATAGCTACTGGTATCAAAGCTGCCAACACTGTCCCAAGCCAGGGAATAGACCTAATAAAGGCAGGAAGCTTTCAGGAGCTCTCTAGGGAAAGAACTATAGAAAGTATCATTTCCCACTTTCAATTACTTTCAAATAGCTGGTAGGGCTGCATCTTCCTCAGCCTGTACATGCTGCCTGTTACAGGGTTCTCCCTCTTCTCAGGCATTTTAAAGGAATGAAGAAGCTGAGTTAGCAGAAACACATCCTTACACTAAGCAAGAGCTGCTCTGAATTTTCTCACAGTATAGAATCCATGTTACATTAGTACTCGCTAACACACAGCCCCTGACAGGACACTAAAATTCTTTTTTTTTTTTTTTCTTTTCTACAAACTAAAATTCCCTCAGGCTTTAACTGACAGCATGTAGTGGTGTGAACATGCATTTTCCTCTTCCACGCAGACTGACTCAAATGGCAAGTGTAACAGAGCTGCTGCTCACTGCTGTCTTTTATCACACTGTTCCTGATGTCACACCGATACAGCATCTAAAACAATTACATTAAAATGATCAAATGCTGAACAGAGCCAGTTCAAATTCAATTAAATAAGAATTCGTGACCCACAAATCACAGCTCTTTCTGTATGTTTATCCTATACCTACACACACTTTCAAAGATTAGCAGGTACTCCCAATATACAACTGATTTCAGGAAACATTTGAAAGCCGATTATGTCTCAGCTCTTAACATACTTTCTTTGAATTTAGTAGTATTGAATATACAGTCAACAAGAGCTCATTAAGAACTGTATGTGCACTCATCAATCACACACGTCAGCCGCGAGTGCAGCACTGGCCAGTGCTCAGGCCTGCACTCACTCTAATGCAAGATTTCCTTGTTTTGATAGTTGAACAAAGCCAAATACAAGCAGCAGTAAAGTGTTCTTCCATCAGCTTCAGAGGACTTGGATGAGACCCTATGTACTGAGTCAGTTATGCTGTAGTAAACCAAAGATAAGTTGTGTTCCTTAGTTCCCAAACTAAGAAAAAAATTAAAATCAACTGTTTGCAAATTACAGCACCGCCACGCATGAAGGAACTCCTAGCTGCCTAACTTCCTGACAAATGGGGAACAGATCAGGTTACAGCTGTTTATGGGTGCCCAGATAGAAATCAAACCACAAAAATCTTGAGAGTGGAGTGGATGGAGTCATGGCACAGGCTGCGTCTTGCTTGAACGCGTGGCTTGGACAGCACAGCTATAAACTTTCATCGGGGCTGTCCTGAGAGCAGGACACAATTAGCATCAGCTGGCTGAGTGAGAAAGTTTACTCAGCTTCTGCCTTTTTATAGCCTTGCCCTCTCTTGTCTCTCTCATAAATATGTATTTGGAGAAGAGCATGTTTCTTCTTGGGCTGTTGTTTAACAAACGCAGCTGTTTAAACAGAAGTGGTCACACACAGCACCAGGCATTGCTGAAGTCAACTTTTTGACAGCTAATCAATCCATCGATGAAACTCAGCAGTTAAGATTTGCAATAATAGTTTCTCTTTAGACTAGTCTTTAAAAAAAAAAAAAGAGGAATTGAAGCTGCAAGTGAGGCTGTCCTGAAGACCCACAGCTGTCCTTCGTGCCTGCACTGTGGTTCATGCTGTAAGCAGATGCTACCACCCGGATCAGTTGGTTCATTTGAAAAAGCTGCTCCACAGCTTCACATCTGGCCCTGCGTCCGAACACCGGACACGTAAAATTCTTCACACAAACACAAGTGACACTACCCCAGAAATAAAAAAAAAAAAAAAAAAATCCCATACTTTTCAAAGTTCCCTTTTCTGTGTGAACAAGAAATTTAAATTCCGCACTTGTTCCCTGTCCTGCACAACTCAGTCCTTCAAATCATGAAATAATAACTTCTGTCCTACTTGTGACACAAGACACCACAACATGTCATGTATGATGTATATTTAAAGATGCTTTTAACATCATACATTTCACACAGCAACTTCAGGTTATGGGCCTGGTTCTGATCCAACACATGTACAATGGCTTTACAGTGATGTAAAGCAGAATTAAGTAAACTGCTTACAAAGACACAGTATTAAAGTTTCATGTGAACTACAAAATTAAACCACCTATTTTTACTTTTTAAAAAAAAAAAAAGTAAAAAAATTTAAAGAGCAACGCTATCAGATACTGATTGGTTTCTGCACAGCTGATTTCAGCAAGAATGAGCTCATTCACCACACTAACACAGAACCACAGGTATAGAATTTATTCTCAGAGGAGTGGCACTTAGATGACAAGCCTATTTTTGTTTAGCATTTTTTTGTCTTTGTTTCCTTACAGTTTGTTTCCATTAATTACAAATACCACAGCTTTAAAAACATACTTGCTCTTTCATTACAAAAATAGATATCTGGGATAAAACTGCAACTTTATGTATTTAGTCTCCTTATCACCAGTATAATCCGTACCTTTAAAACTGAATTCACCTTAAGGAAAAATCTAGAAGCAGCTCTGTTAATCCTAATGCTACTTGTAGTGTCAGGCTGTGCTGGCAAGCATGTATTCCTTGATAGTTAAGTGTCATTTGTTCTCTAGAGCTACATTACCACACATGAGACACAAACCCGCTGCTAATCTGTTTGGTCAAGCTGTGTTTGGTGCTGGAGAGAACCCTGCTACTGTTTAAATAAGGAGGGATCAAAAATATTCCTCACTTTCCAACCTGTTTGCAACTGGTCCCTCAAAAACTATAAAAAATTAACATTATAAACGAAAACAAAAATGCCCTTACTGTGACCATACTTACTCCCCATGACAAGGGAATCCACTTGAGCAGCATGTCAATTAATTTGTAATTCAGACTGGCAGCTCTACACAAATGGAAAGATACTGCTTTTGATTACACAATGTAATAGTGCTAATTCAACAGACAAACTAAACGCTTCCTCACAAAAAGACAAAGTCACTTGTGCTTAAGTAAGGAGCAGTGAGGGGAAAAAGCTAAAAACTTGCCCATAAATGATGACTCTCCAGAATATGCCACCAACCTAAAGAAAACCCTGAGAAATAATGTTAGTTTAAGTCCTTGACAGAAATACATTTCACACAGAGCGCCCCTGGCTCAGATAAACACGGCAGTCATTCCACTGTGCCTTTTCAATGCAATTTACAGCATCCAATGTTGACGATAAAGGTCACAACTGTTTTACTTCTCCTTGCTTTAATTAAAAAAGCTTTAATTTACAGTCAAAGTTGCAGTAATCACACTGTATATCACGGAGCGAAGCAGTATCACATCCAATCCTGTGGTGTACTTCCACAGCTTAATTATTCCCTCCACCTATGAAAAGAAAGAAAAGCCTGACCAAACAAATCTACTTTTTTTTTTTTTTTTGGCCACAGAGACTGGCATTTTGCAGCCTCTAACCCAAGTGCTACAGAGCAGACTGCAAACCTTGGGTGTCTTCAAGGATGAGTATTTTCCAGGGAAAAATACTAGAGGCTAAAGATATCTCCATGAGTAGGTAATTCCCATCGAAGTGGTGCACACTGATAGTACACACATGATGTGCCCCAGACACAGGTAACCCAAGCGCTGTCTCCTGCAGGGTCAGTTCTGGGTTCATCATCCTCTGCTTTTACCCTTCTCCTCTAAGGGGCAGCTTTTTCATACAGTCCTCACAAAAAGGGCACAAAATTCCCAAGAGACCTGGAGGAGGTTTTTCCACAACACAGGTTTATGCAGCATTTATAGGTACTGTGGTGACAAGAGGAGACAGAAGTAGCACCAGTAAAGAGGCAAGTGACCGAAAACTGGGCAGAGAGACAGAGGCAGGCAGAGAGTGCTGTGCTTATGGTCTCTCCTCCATCAAGCATACAGAGTCTGTCAGTACTTCTAGTAAGAATGTCAGCGTGGTTGAACAACTAAATTTTCTTGTTTGGGCACCACAAGCGACCCAGAAGGAAAGGCCTATCGATTGCTGTCACTCAGACCACTTAGGCTGAGCCCAAATTAACAGAAATGGCAGCAGTACATGCTGTATCTCAAAGTGAGTCCTTGCAGGGCTAGACCAGCCAGCAATTACTGCTTGAAGCATTCGTGACCAGCACTTGAGGGACAAGGGGTGGAGGAAAGCCCAGTGGCTCAGAGCACTCCACAGCCAGCTGAGCCACCACACCTCCCAGCCCAGCTGCTTTGGGAAGCCACCCACACTGCTGGAGCCCCCCAGGCCACCCCTCCCGCTCCGGGAGCACACACAGACAGCAACAAACCGTGGGGCCCACCTCAAACCCCGCCTGACGGCCACCATTACAACCTGGGCCCCGACGCCTCAGCGCGGCTCCGGCCAAGTCGCCACAGCCGCTCTGGGGAACAGACTCAAAGGCTGCAAAGGCATTTCCATGCAAACAGCTGACTGATAAAACATCCTAGGTGAGAACATTATTTACATCTGCTGCCAAGAGAGTGTCTGCCTCTCACACAATGACAAATGTCGTTTCCACTGACTTTCTGTGTGTCACAATAAGCAATCGCAAGCAGCAAGCATGATGCAATGGAAATATTTCAGCGCTGATGTTTCAACACAGAAACTTTTGCATCTTCACCACACAGGAGCCAGTGTTTCAGAGCTCAACAGTGCTCTTCTCTGTGATTGCCTGAAACATAAACCTGCGGCCAAGAAAGGAGAGCAGAGGGATTTCTGCAAACACGGTTTGCCACAGGGCCGCACTGATTGCTCCCTGTAACCAGTGCTGCCCAACAGACAGCTCTCCTGCAATTACTTTTCCAAGCCTCTCTGAGTAAAGTCTTACTAAGAAATAAAGATGCAGCTTGGCGGTTGGTTCCAGATAGTCTTGTTAGAGCTTTTGTTTCAAGTAAGCAACACTAATGGACTGTATTAAAAACTGACATGTAAACTGTGTCTTCGCCTGCTGTTTTACACCAAATGGTACAAAGTATAAAGAGACTAGAAATTAAAAAACAGATTTCTAGAAATAGAGGCACCATAAGGTCTGCCCTTCTTCAAGTAATACAGCACAGACTCAGGGAACATATTTAAGGGTTAAAACCAAAATAAAAACAAGTAACACAGAATGCAGTGTCTGAGGTCAAAAAACTGCTCTCCGAGTGGTTTCAGTTCAGCAGAGATTTCCACAATTCAGGCTACTCATGTCTAAATTAAAAAGAATTAAGGTCTTCCTTCATGAACACCTATAAATAAACCTACCAGTGCTTTCTTGCACTGTAACTTGTATAGAATCACTTTTATTATTGATATAGACAGAGCAGTCTATTTTTGGGTTGCTGAATCACACAGTCCTGTCTGGAATAGGGGCTCTGCTCTGCACACATTTGAAAAGCAGCAGGATTAAAGAAAAATCCTTACCATGCCAGCTATTAGTTTACACCAGCCTGAGAGCCCACGTTTCAAGTGCGCAGTTAAAAAAACCTCATTATTTGAATAGATATGTTTGCGAGCACAACTGTTTGCCATAACTGATTTCCAAAGAAGTTCGACTTACAATCTCACTGCCCTGAAAACAGGTATAGGAGCTCAACTTTTTGCTCAAACCTGTCCCCAGGGGGTGCATTCCAAGGGATAGCAAAGGCTGAAGGGTAACACTCACATCCTCTCCAACGCATAGCAACCACACCATAGCCTTCAGAGAAATCCTCTGAATGACCAAAAGCAGCGAAGTATTAAGAAAACTGGAAATCAGAACTCCACTGAGTGGTCTGGTATTCTTCAACAGCATTTTTAAAAATTATTTTAACTTTTTACACTAGTTATCAACCAAATCAGTAGTTTTAACATCAAAGTTAGAACCTGCTGACAAAACTTGCTGCTCAAATAAAGAAGCCTCCTTATTCACCTCAGAAGAAATTAAGCTAGATATTAAAAATAACTTGATTACACTCCTGAGAAAACACGCCAAGAAATGAAACTACTTTGGATTTCATGTGGTAATAATATAGTGGGAAGAAATATCTTTGTACGCCCAGAACAGAAATCAGAAGTACAGACTCTAAACAGTATTAGAGCAAAAAATATGTTTTGGCACATTGTTGGACATACATATGCTTGGACACCTCTCTCCGAGGGAATTTCCTGTATACATTTCTTTACTTTACATGCTGAAGATAAAATTTCTAACTCCCGGCTCCTTGAAGCAAAAACCACTACACGGGCAAAAGGCAGGGAAGGCTCTGCAGGACGGGACGGGGCACTGAAGTCTCCGGCTGACTTTTGCACGAAGTAAGAAACCTCATCAGCAGTTGCTCAAGCTCAGAGAAGCAGTGACTGATGCTGTTGCTTTTCCCAGCACTGGAAAAATATGTTCACCAACACCTTGCCTCGCGGAGACGGAA
>VZTF01005660.1:1024895-1053536 GCA_013397755.1 Cnemophilus loriae
CGCTGCCGGGGGGTGGGCCGGGCTCGGGGGGTGCGTCCGTCCCGCGTCCCATCCCCGCGTCCGTGCCGGCCGGGTGCGGGGCTAGGCTTGCGGGGAGCGCTCCCGCGTTTGCTGTGCAAGCAATTGCGCTGGCCTGCCCCGCCAGACACTTGCTCAGTGGTTCCATTGGCCGTTATGTCCCGATAAACGTATTCCAGAAAACGTGATTTTGTTCTGGAGATTGTGAGCACCTGAATCCGCTGCGCTGTGAGCCGATAGAAACAATGTGACCCTTCCGCCTGTGTGCCCTGGTGACATCGGGACCGCACTGCCCATCCGCTCTGCTTGAGAAGCACTGTCAAACCCTCCATCACCTCAGCATTCAGCTAACTCAGTTCGTTTGTCTAATCAAAACACACAAGACTGCTATATTTTTATCATTAAATAATAGCCAAAAAACCACTGAAGGCAAGCACGGTGATGATAAAGGAGGTGTACTGGCCCACCATCAGTCTTTTTCTTATTGTGATATAAAGTATATTCCAAAAAATACCATAAACGTTGAAAAGTGACATAAAATTATAAAAGCGGATGTCAACCTATTGGAATCAGTGTAGATTTACACCTTGGAAATACTATTTGAAGACCAAAGGCATAATCCAAAACAAAAATTAGTGGTGAAAGTAAGATTCATGTATTTGAGTTGCACGTTTATAACCATCAAATAGACACCTCATTTTTTATCCTAAATGTCTCTATGGGCTTAACAGATGTTCTATTTTGGAGCTATAGAGAACAGAAAAAAGGGGGAAAGAAAAGGAAAACTTGACTTGGGCTACTACAGCTCTAAGAATTGCGTGCTGTTCTTTGGAACCCAGGGCAGAAATCAGAGCCTGCATTATGCTCCCAGATGCTTTTATGGTTAATTAGGAGAGCTCATTCGTTCTGGATCAGACAGCACAGTCATCAGGGATGGAGAGCAAACCAAATAAAAAACCTGGGTCCTTGGTCTGAAGGAGCTCCTGCAATGCAGGGGCCCATGAAAGCAGCAGTTGGGAACTAAAAATGTAATCATGCAACTGATGGAGAAACAAAAAAGTTCTTCCAGTTCTTGGGCAATTACTCCTGATGTACTTTTTCCTCCCACCTCTCCCAGGCACGCAGAGATTCACCAGAGAACAAATATGTTTTGAATGCAGACAGTATGGCCACATAATTGCACACATCCATGAACAGCCTCTGCTCACTCCTCCAAGAACAAGCACCACTGCTGCTGATCACCTCACCACATTAGCTGAAAGTGAGCAATGCCATGACTGGGATGATCCTACAAGTATATCCATCTTCGGGTTTGGTTTTTCAATAAACAAGTTCAAAAATTTGGCTTATGGAAAATGAAGATGTAAAAAATAGTTAATGTATCACAGCTGTAGTTTTAAGGTAGAAAGTTTAAACAAGCATTTCAAAAGAGGTCCTCAACAGATGAAACCTCACCTCAGATCCAGAACAGCTTAATGGTAACACTTGTACTGAGAGGTGGAAAGAAAGTGTAATTGCAAAGCTGGAAGAAAAAACCCTCATTGAGAATAAATCACAAAAGACATGTAGAACACACTTAGTACCATCAACTCTGAAAGAAATTACAGATTTCTTCAATAAAGTCTGAGTGGAAAAAAACAGGACCATTGGGTATAATTTCAGAATACCATGGAGATGATGTCATGGCTCCCAGGGATGGAATGGGAATCAGACAAAGCTTCAGCCCCGAGAACTGAGAGTAAAATCAGTGGCTGAGTGTCACGTACATACCCAGAGCTTTGAGAAATCACAGTCATAAGCAGCTACTTTCACCAGAGAAAATATACAGGTCCTGAAACAGCACTGTTAGGTGGAAACCAACAGGCATAAAGAGAAGAGAGCATCCAAGAGGAATCCTAAGAGGCATTTTGTTATCAAAATGTAGAAGTAAACAGTAGCTGGGAAGAATGACAAGAATTGGTGAAAGAACTCTGTAAATATGCAACAGTGAAAGGAAAGCTGGCAAAGACAGATTTCTAAGTAGGAGGAAAATGGGTTGAGAGAACTGTGATATAAACACAGCTCACACCTGTAAGTGCAAGCTCAGACAGACTTGGACTAGAAATTTATGCATTTTCTTGTCATTTTCCATGGTCTCTTGAAGGCTAATTTCAATTTTAGACTGTTCTTAGAAAATGCAAGCTTTGTCCCCAGAGAGAAAACAGAGCTGAAAGCTACCCAAAACACTGCTTTCAAAGCGACAGATGTGGTCAAGACATCTCCTACCCCCAGAGGCTTCACTCGGACATTGGCTGATGGAAAGGAAAATGCTTGTGAAACTCCAGAACTGAGCTGCACCAGCTGTGCAGTGCCCAGGGGCTCTGTCTTGCCCTGCCCTCACAGACACTTGGGTTAGAAATGCTGCTTTTGTGCACAAATACCAGCTTCAAGGCCTGAACTGGCAGCTGGTGGTTAGCAGGGTCTTCAGCTCTCTTGATGCTTTTGCAAGCTGCTTCAGTACTGTATTACTGGTATAGCATCTGCAACACTTAAATATCTGAGCTTGTAAGTTGAAACTTACCCGCAAACCAAAATAATTTTAAAGAATAACATAGGCAGTGTGTAATGAAATGTCCAAGTATGCTTGTTATGCTACCGAGGTTAACTCCTGAAGCAATTCCTGCAGATGTCCCAGGAAACAGGCTCACATTCTTCCTGTTGTCACTATTTGTTCCTTTGACTTTTGACTTTATTGAGCCTTTTTCCCTTGCCTCTGCAACAAGGCAATTTCTTCATAAGAAATGAATCAGTTTTGTTAAGTAAGCATGGAGGAGTGCAGAGAGTTTTATTGTGAGGTTTTGAACATAGGAGCCCAAGGAGTCTTTTTGTCCTAAAACTACAGCAGTAGTGAGGAAAACAAGAATGGGAGCAACTGCAAGCTGTCCTCCGTTCCAAAAGTGAAAGCGATTTTCTAACTTCATAATCAGTTACCAAATTTATTTCTTTTTCAGACCCTGTGCATTTTCAACAGCTCAGCAATAATATCTATATTCAGCTGGCAAGTATTTGGGCAAAGTTCTACAGGACCTCTGCAGAAGACAACGGCTTCCTGAATTGTGTCTAATCTTAATTCCTTCAGTAGCTCTTCCTAGATATTTAGAGAGTTCTTTTACAGTCTCAGTAACTCCATGTCTGTATCTGCCTATCTGTACCTCCTTTTCCCTGTCTCCTGATTGTCTGTAGGAAATTATCATGGGATTAGAAACCCATTTTCCCCAAACCACCACCAATTTTATATTTCAAAATGCACGTAGCTGATGCCACATGGAATGGAATCAAAGATAGTTCATTGCAGTACCAGACCACCACTGCAGTGAAGGGGAGGGAGGTCCTGCTGCAGAAAGCCTTCTAAACCACAGAAACTTCTGATGAGGCCTTTTTCACATCCTCTAACTACTCTTCATCTCACTGTCCTTAAAAAAAACAGTCTGTGCAGTTGCAGTGCTTTTCCTCTCCTTGCACTTATCTCACCTTGCATCTAGACCTCAAAAGCCATTCTTTTATTCTGGAGCCCCACAAGAATATCTTTGCCACAAATGCTAAAATGGAGAAGTGTTGGTCACATTAACTTCCTTCCCTAACCTCGTAAGACTGAAATTATTCATTATACAGTAATTAAAACAAAATTAACAAGATTGCTCTGTGGAAAGCCACAGACAGAAGAGATTTTCAACAAAAGATTTCCCTAGCAGCAGCATTCCAAGAATAAAATAAAATCATCGTGCAAGGATCCCAAGTCCGTTACCTCAATAAAGATCATAGTTTTCTAACTGATGATAAAGTTTTGTCTGGGCAAAATCAGATATTCCCCATGTATTTTCAACAGCAGCAGTCATTAGTTATTTGTTATAACGAACAAATTAATTCCTCTCCTGTTCCAGCTTTTCCTCTTAAATGTCTTTCTTGTTGCGTAGATTTTGTCCTCTCTTTGTGTTACAGCAGTAATTCCATAGCTGGGATTTAACTGCCTGGGTCAAGTGGATATAAACTATAAAATTAAATAAAAGGTTTTGGCTTTTTTTCTTATATCATGGATCTAATTTATTAATTAAAGTAGTTACATGAGTTCATTTTTGAGACTAGATTAGTAAAAGACCTTTGAGATAGTAAGTCAAACCAATTTTTCCAGTTAAATTATTTACGTTGTGTAATTTTTAAAGTGAAAATATTAGTTTTTAATCATAAATTCAACACATACCAGTATTTTACATGAGTCGGGGGTAGCTGAAAATAGATGTTTGCTGTTATAGCATAATACTAATAGAAACTGACATTCCAAGTTATTTAAAAAATTAAAAATTCCTTGTCAGTCATAGGAAAAAACCTTCTTCACCTATATTTAGTTTAGATGCTTGAAGCTGTTTAAATCTGACCACAAGCCAATGAAACACTAGCATTAAACTAGAATTATTTTTTCTTCTTTTTCAAAAAGACCATCAATATGGATGCAAAAGTCCATCTGGCAATAATATGGCATTAAACTGTGCATCACATTGTCTGACTTAGTGTGTGTGTGCAAGTCTGTAATAAGGCCTCTTAAGTACATCAACCCTAATAAGAACTCTTCCACAGACAATTTATTTCCAAAGAATCAGGCTAAATGGCACTGAAATTCTAATCTTGCTGTCTGAAAATAGTTTCTCTTTGGTTGCCTCCCTCTAATTTATCCTCAGCTTCAATCAGAACATTTCTTTGAGTTGCTGCCCCAGCGCTGTGATTGTGGGTGTGATCCAGCCATGGCCGGGAGGTGCCGAGTGCTCCTCAGGGATGCTGAGCCCCTGTGGATTTCCATGGATGCTCAGCACCTTTCACTGTGGAGCACTGGGGGAACCTTTTGGGCTGGAGTCATGGTTTCTTTCCCAAACCACCCAATCAGAAATTGCTTCGTTTCACTCACTCGTTTATAATTATAGCTATAAACAGCCCATATGAGCAAAAGATTAATAGGGCTAGCAAGCATTTCCAGGGTATAATCGGCTGTCATCCCATAATTACTCAAAGAGATTGAACGAGTGGCTTTGAAATTACAAGGAGAGTTGCATTCTGTTTTCTTTTACTGAGATGGGAGCAGCAAGACATGAATACCCATGAAAAGCCATGCTAAGTTTTTGTCTGTGGTCCATCCTTTAGCATTTAGGACATGGTTGCTCCAGCCTCGAGGGCCTGTCCTGTGCTACAGAAATCAGTGAGCACCATAACAGTATTAATCCTGCTGATCTGGCCTTAAACCAGATGCATTAGACCTCTGTTACTGCTTCTGGTGGACACAAAGGTCTGATCCTCATCTTTCATTTCCGTTGCATTCATTTTTACGTGATTTATATAGGCAAAGAAACTGAGAATTAAATCCTGCAGAGTAATCCCTGCTGATCACAGTTGATCTTGTAAAGATTTCACTCCCATCACCCAATAAACTATAAAATGCTTCCCAGAGCCTCAAATGAGAGGTGTTGAAATGCACCATTAATCAACATGACTAAAGTGTTGCTTTTGTTATAGTTTGGGGATGCAGAAAAGAGTATAATAGAAAAGGAAGCAACATTCAAGAAAACTGGCAGAAAGAAAAATAATTTTAAATGTTTGCTCTGTGGGATTAATAGAAACTAGTTGAAAAATGCCTTTGAGAAATTTTCTGGAGCTGGGAATCAATTGGAGTTTTCTATCTGTCAAAAATCCATCACTGTAAAAGTGTTCCTCTGAAGCAAGCCTGTGATATTGAGCAGGCTGAAGGTTGTCACACATGTGTGACTGATAGGGGAGGGGAGCTCACGATGTGTTTTGCAATATTTCCCCTAAAGCCGACTATTTTTGTGATTTTAGAAGAACAGAGGAGAGTTCTAGAGTGGCAATTTGGGAAAACCACTGGAGCAGAGAAGCATGTCCCACAAGTATTCCCCTATGGGAAGACATCAGATTTCATACCCTCTGTTGCTGAAATGGTTTTGGTCAAAATTTCTTTTCCTTCCCCTGCTCTGGGAGTTTTAATGTCTGTTCTGTCTGTCCACAATGATCTCATTCTCTCCAGCTGACTTGTTTGAGGTAAACAGAAACTTCTATCCTAGTTTTGACAGGTTGGTTTTTTGTAATTTAGTTTGATTTATAACAAAATTGCCATTAAATTAATCTTATTCCTACTTCCTGTATGATGTAAATGAGGAATTCCAGATGGCCCCAAAACAACTTCTGGCAGCATTTCTAGAGCACTGGATTCAAGAGAGAAAAGAAAGGAGATGATCTGGCCGTTATTTTTCTGCTGCCCAGTTGCATTGCACAGAGCCTTTCAGCTCCCACTTTTCAGCCAGCAGTATGTGAAAGAGCAGCCTCGGGAAAGGTGAGGGAAAGCTAAGAACCACAGATTTTTCTTAATTTAGTGCCTGGTCAAAATATTATATGGCTTTTCAATACCCAACTATTTTGCCTCTTGACAAAAAAACCTTTTACAGGAAAAAAAGGTAGCAGCCAATAAAAACAAGGAGAGTAAAAATAGCATATTTAAATGAACAGTTAAATACAGTTACCAGGAAAGCTGGTTATGAGCAGTGTCCCTGGCACAAGCAAGGAAGCAAGAAAATCTCATGACTCAATCGGTAGGGGAGTGTGCTTTCAAACTTAGAAACATTTAGAGCTTTACAGCTTTGAGGGTTTTTTCTCATTCTCTTCTCCTATCTTGCATTGTGTGTGTACAGAGTTGTATTTGATAAAAGGGGATGTGAAGGGATGTTAGGTTCAGATCACTACTAGAAAACTTTCTCTGCAGAGCAGGCGTCACAACTGTTAACCCACGCTTGTGTACTCAGTCACTTCACTCAGTGGCTGCTAGGGCAAGGGTGAGAGCAAAATGGATTCAGACCTTTAACACTGAAATGGCCAGGAGTTACTGAAGGAATGAAACAGTTTTAGGTTACAGGCTGTGTACTGTGAAAGGGAAATACATCCAGTCTGAATGCTTCTCCTCAGCTGTATTTTCAGGCCAGTGAGCAAAAGCACACATCCTTTTATTTAAGGCTGGGAGCTTGACTGTTCTCAGCTTACACAGAAAGGGGCACAGAGGAGGCAAACTTTGAATAGCAGCGTAGTTTTGATGAATGTTATCTACCCTGTGTTCAAGACAACTCACCTGTCTACTGTTCATGGAAAGACTAGAATAAATTGAGAACTTCCAACAGAACCTCAAGAGAACTCTTTTCAAAAGATTTTGAAATTTAACTATTTTTTAGCACATCACAGAACAGAAGCCAGGAGGATGGCTGCTTTAAATTCAGAGACTGCAATTTGTGCATATTTAGTTCGGAGGCTCAAGAAGATGAAGTCTCTAACTAAAATCATTCTGATGACTTGTCAAGGTTGGCAAAACCTGACACTGGCAGTACATTTGGTCCTGTAGTCTGGGCTTTAGGAGGGTGGTTTCAGGGGTGATCTGGCTGCTTCACATCCAGATAATCTGAAGCCTGTAGTGTTCAAGGCAACATACAGTTTGATTCTGCATTAGGGAATGTGATGGAAAGAAATTCCTTCCTATTTAAAGAAAACTAAACAAACTTACTTTGTGTATTGGAAAAAGGCAGCAACATCCTCCAGAGTGGGGAGGAAATTGTGATGGGTAAACAGCAGGAGTCACAGGAAGCCCTGCAGTGCCCCAGCACTCTGAATGGCTGTTCATAAAGTTCCAGGCAGAATTAAGAAAGTGGCCAAAATGGCACATAAACTAAATACCATGTGCTGACAAACCTGGGTCCCTGCCTTCTTCTGCTTTTCCCTCTTCCTCAGTCTTTTTTCACTCCATCAAGAGGATATGTGCAGTATAAATTGCTGTAGCCAAAACCTCCTTTGTAGGGTTTGTACACTACCCAGCCTATCAGTATCCTCAGATAAACTGTGCAGGCGGCCTCTGTTCCAGGGTACCTAAAGGAGGAGGGACACTTGGTAGGCACAGAGCACACATCCCCGGGAGGCTCCTACTAAATGGCCAGGAAAAAGCCAAATTGTTGTCATAGCAAAGAAAAGGGGTAGACACAAGTTCCCTTTCCTTGTATCCCTGTACCAATGCAAGGCTATACTTGCCTTTGAGACATTTACACGTTAACAATGTTCTTTGATATAGTCAGAATGAAATAAGGAAAAACCTATAGCCCCTATATCTAACTCTGGCAGGCAGCTATCTAGCAAATTATCACCTCTGCAAAACCCAAAATACAGGGAAGTCTTATTAATGTGGCTGTCCCATTGTGCTTACATGCTGCGTGCTGCAATTTAGAATTTAACTGAAAATATGACTGCAGAACTCACTGTGGCTCAGCTATAATCCTCCCCACATGTAGTGGGAATATTGATTATTACTTGCATTTAGGTTCTTAGAGTGGGATTTGTACATGTGATTCAGGAAATAAAAAGGTCAGTAATACTACTCTTGTTACTCTGCTTGGAAAAGCTATGTAAACATCTGTGTTAAGCTACTAAATTCTTCCTAACCAGAGATATGTGATATAAATTATAAACAAAAAAATTACCTTTACATCTGTTGTCATATTATTTCCCTTTCCTCATTTTCGAGATGTTTCTTGGCAGAAGTTTGTCCAAGATAAAAAGTATTTAGTAAACATCTTTCCTCAGCAGGAACATTAAGTGATCCTAGCAGATTATTATTAATTAGATTTTGTTATTGGTACCATTTTGGTAAATATGGTATTGTTTGACTTCAGAGAAGGGTCAGACACATTGTGCACAGTATTGTGATGACAGCCTGCAAAAGCCTACTGAGCACCACCTGGGCTAGCAGGGGGCTAGCAATCTGAATGATGATGTTGAGACTGTTATTAAATATTTACTGAGCCATCAGGACTCCTCAAATCACTGTGAAAAGCTATCGTGAGATATTATTATTGCCACAGGCTATTCATATTACCCAATTTAAAGGTTCACCCCCCAAGAGGTAGTAGTGATAACCTCCCCAGCTTTCCAGTCTAAAGAATAGAAATCACTTGCTTCCGAAACAAGATATAATCTTTAAATTGGACCTTGCTCAAAGTAGCTACCAAAGCCAGAGAGAGCACTATAACACAATTTCCAATGCCTAACAAAGACAATATAAAGGCAGGAAAAAAATCCTCTCTAAATCACAGATATTCAAGAAAATTCATACACTGCTAAAGTCACGCTTCTGCAAAATCTCAGTGGCAGCCTCTTTCTGTTCTTGATACCTCATGTGTCTTTTTCCAAATCAGTATCAGAGAGAATGAAGATTCTTGTTGTTTTAGTAAGACCGGGCCATTTAATCCTGCTCTTCATATCTTCCTTCTGCTGTTCCTGAGCAGCCCAGATTGCTGTTTAGCAATATACATTTGTTCTGTTGAGTTATTACAAACAATTCTCTAGTTCTCAAACATAATTCTACCTTTTTATTCTCCCTGTGCTCTAGGACTGTAATTGAGACAGCTGATGATGTAGCTGAACATAAACTTCCATAAATAGATGCAGTGAGTTGGAACTCAATTGCACGTAGGCCATCCACACACTTTTTCCACTCTTTCTCCCTGCATCCAATTGGGGAAGATGTTTTGGCTGTGACCCCACTGTAGTTTATTCCACGTCACACCAATGACCAACTGGAGTGAGGGAAAAGCTACTGGTTAAATGTCCATGGTTTTCAGTCAGCATACCAAGAGTCTCAGAGGAGATGCATTCCTTTTCTCTTCTGAAAGGGATCTGCACTCTCCAGTCGACCTTCAAAGCCTTGGAGCTCTGTTTGTGGAGCCTGTCTTCTTCACCTTTCCATAGATGAGGAACCTACTGCAGCAATCAAAACTTCACTGGCTGTGTTTGCTTTTCATATAGCGCAGACAGGAGATATTAGGCAGGAATTTGCTTTACAATCACCGTTTATATCATTTACTCTTGTTCTTTTCATCCCAGAGAAAGCCTAACCTTTTTCCCATGGAATTTCTGTTAAGTGACTCACAGAAGTCAACCGCTGCCCAGGCACTCACAGGAAAGAAGGATTTACATTTTATATGTGTTTTTAGGAACACTCTCCTGTCACACCATTCATCTCCATGACTAAATTAGGTCATTCTTTTGCTTTTTCTCTCTTTGTATTGTAGAGGAAAACAGACGTGATTTATCAGTCTGTCATTATGGAGGAGGCTTCATTCTGAATTTGTCCATTCACTTCTAACTCCACGCAAACTTCAGCCTGTGATTCCCATCATTTTGGAGCTCCATAACCAGAGAGCATGACTGGGCAAAAACTTTGCTAGTTTGGTGATTAAATGTTTATAAAACACCTAATTCAGATGGTGGGTGGATGAGCACAAGGGAGCAACGCTTCTCTGTGACGTGGTCTCCCCATAACCCACTGGAAAATATTTGGCAGTAAGCAAAGATTCAGAAAGCAGGTAGTAGTAAATATGCTTTGTTTCTCCGTGTGTGCTGTGCCTGAGGTGCCTGTTCCCGACAGTTCCCTGGGGGACAGCAGATGCCACTGGCAAGGGGACCTACAGCCCCTGTGCACAACATCTGGGTCCTCCTGCGCTGCCCAGGGCGTGCCCTGTAGCACTGCTATAGGGGACCCTGTGCCTTCCCAGTGGTGATTGAGGAAGAGAATGCTGCTCTTAAGGAGGTGATTCCTGTGAATGCTTTCCACACTTCTACAGGTTTTATATTTATTGAATAAATTCTTAATCTTGCACCAAAACTCATTTGGGAGTTGCATATGTAAATTTTTAAACCAAAGTAATCCTTTGCACTTGTGATCTGCTCCATTATTAGCATGGAAATGATGGGACTTGGAAGAAACTCAGTTACTGCTCCACAGTCACGGAAATGTCCAACAAACAGGGCACTGTCTAACTAAATCTAACATAATCATTAATTCGAGTATCATTATTTAGAGAATTCTATCATATACAAAGACTTTAGACACAAACTTGCTAGATTAACAGGAGCACCTTCATTGTTCTACCTGGCCGCTTTTTTTTCTTTCTTTTGGGAGAAAAAAAAATTGTAGTTCTTATATTTTAACATGAGAAGAGACACTTGATCAGGTGTTCTGACCAGAATGTCACACTCACAGCATTTCTCTTACATACACTAATGTTACAGCCAAAAAAGAACATGTGTTAGATTAAAACATTTTGGTCCTCAGCAGAGTAAACTGTTGATGCCATGCTGACAGCCTGTTAACAGCCATCAGCTATTAGTAGAATTGCTGTGGGAGTTTGTAGGAAGGCATTTGCAAATGCTTTATCAATACAGATTTACCTCAGCAGCAAAAGGACAGACAGCATCACTTGTTGCAGCCTGGGTGGAAATGCCTTATTCTTCCTCCTAGCCAAAGAAAAAGCACCTGAATCAAAACGAATTGCAGGCAGACAGTGCAGGAACTATCTGGGGTGGAAGGTAACAGTCTCAGGGAAGGAATGAAGCTTCAGGAATTGCAAAAGTTTTCCAATTTTTACCTGTAATCAGGCAGCACACCTCCAAAGAAAGCTCTCATCGTGCTCTTTTATCCAGTCACTCCAGCCTGCAGCTTGATTATGCTGAGATTTCAAGCCCTGATATTTTTAGCATCATTCTCTTGCTTTTTCCCTTTGTCAGCAGGTATATTTGCATTTTTAAATAGTGAAATTCTAATCATAAATGTAGGTTAGTGAAAAATCCCCCAATCTGCACCTAGATATAAATACTGCTCTGGCTGGATCTGAGCTGGGATGCAGAGATTTATCAGTGGTGTTAGGTGTCCTCTGGACCAGGTAGATCATTGCTTTTGCTTTGCCCAGCTTGGCTCAAAGGATTTTGAAGTCAAACGTGTTTTGTAGATGTTTACACCTCATTACCTCTTTCTGAAAAGATAAAAAATTTCACTTGTGCATACTTCTCTCTGCAAATTTGGCTTGAGTTTATCTGATAGTGAGAGCTTTTGCTAAATTTCACCACATAATTACTGAAGTGCAAATCCCCAGGAAAAACAATTTGCTGTAAAGATTTCATATTTGCAGCTTAAGAGGTGCTGATTAGTTGGTGTTTTACTCTGGCATCACATCTTAATAACTTCCTTAGAGTATGCATAACCACTGATACTTTTTTAAATTTATTTTTCATTCCTTTTCATTAATATGCAATTTTGCACAAGTATTTCCTTCAGCTAGGCGTATTGCTTAAAAAGTTGAACACCATAAATGGAGCACAAACAATGTACAAAAATTTAGTTGATTTATTCAACAGATTTTGCCTTCCTCTGTCTTGCTCTCTTCTCTACCACTGCCACATTAACTAATTCTCTTTTAATTTTTTTTTCTTTTTCCTATGTTCTGCAACACATAGATAAGTTCTTGTTCATTTCAGTGGCTGGTTGTAATCCTTGGTGCATTTTAATATTAGCTTACCACCTCTAATAGCCCTTCCAAAGTTTGTTCAGTGGAATGGACAGGGCACAGTGAGCCCTTGTCTGTGTTGAACAACTTTGCTTGTATTCCCTTTCTGTCCCAATCTGGCACCAAGCAGAATACAGACATAAACAGTGTCGGCAAGCTCAGCCTCAGTCTGCTGAAAGACCTATATTTTCCACGAGCCACAAATTCTGCTCTCAGAAAAACGAGACAATAAAGCAGTGTGCCTCGGTCCCCTCATACAGCCATATGCAGTGGGACCGAAAAAAAAAAGCTTTATACCAGTTAAGAAGCAAGATTGGCTGCAGGAGCAAAGGAAGGCAGGATTTAGGTGCTAATGTGTAGGTTTTTGCCAAACATGCACACTCTTGCAGTATTAGGATTCATTTTGTTCGAATTCCCTGTGGCAGGTGTTGCTCCATGAAGTTATGCATGGCTGGAGAGAGCCACAGTAAGACCAGGAGACTGAACTTGAGCTGAAATATTGGCTGAGCTTGGGAAAGATCATAAAGAACCAAAAGAACAACTTACAGCGTGTAAAGACTGCTGGAGGGAGCTCCTCGATGATGTACATGACAGCTCGGTTGTACAGCAGGATGTAACTAAACAGAAACCAGACCAGCACAAAGAAATGCTTGTGCAAGGTCAGATACCTTGGGAGGTTGTGCTGCAAACTGTGCCAAAAAAAATCCCCACATTCACGAGGAACTGCACACTTACACAAGAACAGGACTACACTTCAGAGCAGGAACGTGCCAGGACCTCAGTTAGAAAACACTATTGCACTGATGTGCTGGTCATACACAATACCAGTAAAATGCTGCTGTAAATCACAAAGTCAAGGCAGCCCCAAAGTCTTCAGCGTCTTCACGGTCAAAACATATGACTGGGTCATTTAAATTAGCAAATTACCTTTTGTTTATACTTCTCTTCTTATGAATAGCTTTAATTATAGCCTTCAGCACAAACCTCAGTTAGCCTGGGAGTTTCCACGCAGCGTTTGCTGCCCACAGCTTGTTCCTGGGGCTCCTGCCAGCTCACTGAGTCACCACGGTGCCAGCACTGACTCCCAGCTTCACAGGCAGTGCCATGGCAGCGCTGCGGTATTCGAACACTTACCTTTGAAATACACCTTTGTCCATGCTCCTTGAAGTTGTGACGTAGAGTTGCATGGGAATTTTCCTGTAGCTGAACATCTCCATGTCACTCCCCCTCTGCAGCACATGAATCAAGGAACTGGAGGCTCCTGACCAGTGGTACCTGCGCTGCACTAGCCCACTCCCCCATTTTTTTCTGGCATACGTTTGCCCTCGGGGACTGACGGTGGTTGTGCATCGGGGCGGGGACAGCAGGAGCAGCGAGGTCCTGGTGCACACAGCACTGTGCTTGCTGCTCAGCCTCCCACCAGTGTCTGTCTGCTTCTTGGAAAAGGCAGGCAACAAAGGAGAAGAAATATCGACTGCCTCAGATGCTACCAGCTGCCCTGGTTCAATAACTAGGTCAGCTAAAGGTTAAACCAACTGAGGCATAAGCAGCAAGTTTAAATTTAACAAAANGAGAGGCAAAACCAAAGCCGGGGGGGCTGGCAGTCCACGTCACAGCCATTCACACTGAAGCCACCTCATGTCTAGGGGGCTCAATGCACCTTAGACATAAATCAGTGACATTAAACCAGCAATGAAATCAGCCTGTTTGCTTTGATGTACCCTGCTGTGATATATTAATAACTTTTTGCTTTATGTAGTAAATTCTGTCAGAAATCATAGTCCAATTCCAAATTATACCATTTACCAAGCCTAATGCAACTTTAAGGACATTACACAGTATTTTGTCTAAGTATTTTAAATCAATCATGGTTTAACATGCACATGCATATTTTTTAATTTTCCTAGTGGTGTGTAATTGCATTTGAAGCTTAGGATTTTGCTGCTTTGGTGGGAAAGACACATCTAGCTTTCCACACTCATGTAGGGAATACATACTTTGGAGATAGTGTAATCTGAAATTCCTTCACTGAGAAAATCAGAATGACATCTAAGGAAACCGCCTGTGGATCTCAGAGCCAGGTTTAAGCAGTGAAAAGATAATTTCTGTGCTAACACTGCCACCCATCGAAAAATAAGAGGCACAGTCATTGTATCTCCCTGTTTTCATCTCTTCTTCCTCTTTGGTATGCTGCAATGTTTTCATAGATATTTTCTACTCACTGCTGTCTTTAATAATATAATGTTATCAGGTAAAAATTGCAAATAAACTAAACCTAAGTGGTAGGTCAAATATAGCTCTAAACCAGAACATAAATTCTCCCCAGAACAAAAACAGTAATGTATGGAAGTCTCCCTGTGAATGGTGACAGAGAGCTACTAAACCCCCAGCACATAAATATGGCATGTATAAACATATATCTCATGAAAGTACATGTAGAGTCCTGATCCAACCCAACTGAATTCTCCACCGGCTGGGCTCTTCCCTCCACTCTGGGAGAGCTGCGCTTTTCCTGTGTTAGACAGAGAATCTCCCTCTGACATCTTGGTATTTCCTCTGAGGTTCTTATACATTTTTTATCTCCTGCCTCACTAATGTTAAGATCAAACCACATGACTGCTTTTGTTTGACATGGCTTCTTCACCTTGTGATGAAGGTGGAGTGGTGGTTCCCCCTCCATGCAACCCACAGCTGTTTCCTTGCCCTGGTTGTGAGAGGTTCTCTTATCTTCAAGTTTCTCTGGTTTCACAACTTCCTTCCTGATTCACGCTTTCACCTTTACCATTTCCTCTCACAAATTATTAACACCCATATCATACAATGGCCATCAGCAGTGAAACGCTTGAACCATGCAATTATACAATAAATTCCCTTGAACAAAGATTTGATTTTCTTTATTATCCTGTGCATTTCCCAAGAATTACCCCTGCACCTACAGTAGCGGGAGCCAAATTTAGTTCAGGAAAAAAACAGCTGCTTTCTCCTTCCCTGACTCACCTTTTGTCTTGCAGTCCTGCTCCCACCGTCAGCTTTTGGTCAATGTTATTTTTATTAGTAAAACCAACACAAGGTACATGAGGGATGTAAGGGCTGTCCTTGGGTCAACAAAAAGACTCAAGGAGACCTTTTTATGAACTTTGCAAATATGAACTAAAATGTTTTTAAAAGGCAGACTGTTATATGATGTACTTTAAAACAATGCTCTGTCTCTTTTCTAACTAGCAAGGTTATTAGCAAAAACTGAATCTTGCTTATCACTAAAGGAGTAAATCACTTTTTTTTAACACTTATAACTTTTTTTTCTGGAAAGTGGAATTAATTATGCTTTTCTACTGAGAAACATCATGTAAATTATGTTTTTTGTGTGCTATCTAGACCCTAGGGTTTTATTAAGCGACTGCATCTCCTGTGCAGCTGGAGATGAAAAACTTACCAGGATGGCACAGATGGAAAGGTCATTAACAGAACTAGAGAAATCCATCTGCAAATCTCACTCTGTAAAGATTTTATGTAACAGCTCAATCTCACTGAGATGCTATTGAATAACAGGCGGCATGCTGGAAATCTTCTAATGCTTCACAAAGCCTGGATTTATGGAGAGGGGGTTAAATCATTGTATTGCTTATTGTCTGAAGGATGAAGACTGGAGAGTTCTAGACTCTGGTGATTTATTAAATATGGATGCTGTTATGATTCTTTCAAAATGAAAAAAAGACAGCTCAAAGAATGATTTATTCTTCATTTAACACAGTTTCAGAAATGAGCAAGTCTCCAGAAGCTCTTGAAAAATTTAAGGACTAACCATTTTTCAATTAAAAAGCATCAGAAAAAAAGTGAGATGACTAAGGCAGCAAGATATTGTTTGGTTAACTAAAGAGTTACCCCTTGACAGCTTTGGTTAGGACTTTGCATGCAATATTTTTACCCTCATGAGAGAGTGTGAACTATTTCACAAGACAAAAGTTTATGAGCTGTGTAACCAGTGTCAGTTATCCAGTTACCCAGCTGATGGAAAGTTCCTCCTGTCCAATGCTCTCTCTGTTGTTTTATGATCTGAGGTTGTAGAACTTCTTTCCAGTTCTTACCACAATTCTGGCAAATCTAAGATGCTTAGCTGCCACTTCGTACTCCTTAGCTGGATTCACTTATTCTCGCAGGTTATCTATATTTTCACCTTATTTACTGATTTTGCTAAATACGTGGTAAAGGAATAAACTGCAGCAATTTGACCACTAAACTTGAGCAGCACAAAATCAAAAAATCTAAATGGCCAACAGCAAAACTTACACAACTTCACTGTTGGATTTCACTGTACTTGAGAAACCTGTGTGTAAGCACAGATATCTTTGCTTTGATTAAGCTTCACACAGTTGTTACTGCTGGCAACTGACATTCTTCTTAAGATACAAGAGTTGCAACATTGTTTTCCTACACATCTTGATGTGAAGTTGGTCATTCTTAACCATTTGCATTCTCCCATTCTTCCCTTACTGCTCTACAGAGATGTACATTAATTTTTCTATGTAATTTTGTATGCGAGGTTATTGGAACAATGGTGCTTCCAGGACTTAGGGTGAATACCTGAGAAAAAAATCTGAAAAAAAAAAATTTAAGTACTTGGAGAAATGAAAACGAAGTCTCCTGGATATGTCCTATTAGCCCAGCCTCCTAACACCTCACTTAAATTTGCATACACTCCCCAGTTTATTGTCAGTGGATGAATTTATGATACAAGATCCTTTTCACGAAAGGCAAAGCTATCCCTGTTTTGTTTACTTGCAAAATATTATTCCTTCCATTCGTCAAACAGCCACAGACCTCACTCGAATGCAAACTGTAAATTTAAATTCTATGCAGCACCTGCCATGGAAGTAAATAGGTATTTTCAAATACCTCCCAAACAATGTTTATGGAATATTTGAGTAACTGCTGAAGTGCAGGGATCAAACGTGCTTGAGCCTGGGACTTCAGAGCTCCAGGCAAAAATGAAGCTGTGTGCCACCCCTTGCAGGAAAAATAATAATAATGATGACCTTAGCCACACGAATCCCTAGAGGTCTGGTTTCTAACACACATAGCTTCTACTCCTAACTCAAGTAATCAGAAACTTTCAGCAGATTTTAGCAAGATTGTATTTCTGGTATCTTATTAATAGCTGGTCAATAAAGCACGAAATATTTTTAAAATAATAATATTAATTCCATAAGAATAGTGCTGATGAATCAAAAATGCACCTCCAGCAAGTCCATATACAAGGAACTTTAGCAGCAGAAGCTAATTTAACAAGGAATAATGTACAATTTAAAGACTTTCAGACCAGTCTGGACTGTTGTCCCAAGTTTGCACAATTCTTCCAACATCGAAGAGAATTCAGGTACACAGCAGCAATGGTATTTCTCTTTTCCTCTGCTTTTTCACTGTCCAGGAACAACCAATAAATTGAAAATACTGAACTAAAGGACTCTTTAGCAGGACCAGAATGCAACTGAAAATACTGGCAAGGGATTCTCCCTGTAGCTGGATCCCAAGAACCATTCTGTGCATGTGCTTGTGTGCTGGGGTAAGGAATTGCAACTTATCCATTGCTTGGACATTTAAATAAATCTATTAATGCTAAGAGACTGACCTGCTGTTTCATGTGTCTGCTTTTGAATGAAACTGTTCTGTTTTCTCAGAACACTTGTTCTGTTTACTCTCTCAAAACAACAGACAGATTCACAATCTGTGAAAAGCATGGACTAAATGAGGAGCAAAGAGGACTGGAGAAACTGAGAAGTACCTAACCGGGTTTTCCTTGCCTCAGGCCACACTCATGCACAAAGCAATTACTAAAGGATTATTAAACATAAGCAGGCACAGACAGTTCTATTTCCTGCCACCTCGACACTTCTGTTGGTGAACATACAAGCCTTAAGTTTCGAAACAGCCCAAATAAGGAAATTAGGTCACACTTAGGAGGAGTCACATTTGACAACATATTCATCACTAGACATGGTGGGTTGACCTCGGCTGGGTGCCAGGTGCCCACCAAGCTGCTCTATCCCTCCCCTTCCCAGCTGAACAGGGGAGATATAGTAAGACAGAAAACAACTTGTAGGTTGAGATAAGGCAGTTTACTAAAACAAAAGAAAAGTTTGTGTGTGCACAAACAAAGAGTAAAAAAAAGAGAAATTTTATTCTCTACTTCCCATCAGCAGGCGATCTCCAGCCACCTCCCAGGAAGCAGGGCTTCAGCACGGAAGTGATTGCTGGGAAGGCAAACACTCTAAAAAATGAAGGCGCGGCCTTCCTTCTCCTTTTTTTAGCTTTTGTATCCGAGCTGATGTCATGTGGTACGGAATGTGCCTTTGGTCAGTTTGGGTCAGCTGGCCTGGTTGTGTCCCCTCCCAGGACGTTGCCCACCCCCAGCCTGCTCAAGGCAGGTGGGAATGCTGGAGAGACAGCGCTGCTGCTGTGCCAGCACTGCTCAGCTGCAGCCAAAACACTGCTGAGCTATCAACATCCTTTCAGCTCTCAGTGCAAAGCACAGCTCTGGGAGGGCTGCTGGGGGGAAATGAACTCCAGCTCAGAGAGACCCAGTACAACAGAGTAATAAAATTTTACTGATTTCAGATAGTTCTGTTCAAATGCATTACTTTGCTCTGAATGTATATGTTTGATGTATTTGATAGGAAAATGGAAACAACAGAATGTGAACACCAAGGCAAAACTACCAAAGAAGAATACCCAGGAAAACTCAGTATCTCTTTATTAGGCTTAGGTTATTACTAATATTGAATATAGAAGTAGTCCTCTTTTTTAGGAATCAAAGTTAAAAATAACTACTATAATTAGTTATTTTAAAATTACAGCATCCTTGGAAAAAATAAAGGTTGCTATATATTTCTCTAAATCACAGTATTGATATGTACAGATAAAGAGTCCTTATTTGAATACTACAAATTATTTCACCAGATTAAAAAAAAATTAAAAAGACCATAAAGCTTTTAGGTTATAGAAATGTAACTATAACATGTACATTTCTCATATTCTTACTGGAGCTCTGCAATTCATTGGAAAGCTGGGAGATCCATGTTCTTCTTCCTTCTATATAGGACATCTAGATTTCATTACCGAAGTCCTGCTTGCTGATGCTTAATTACCACTATATTCAAAAAACATGAAGTCCTAAGGGGATAAAAAAAAGCAAACAAAACAAATAATTCTTAAATGTGGTTCTTAGTTGAGAGATCCCGTGGCTGCATTGCAAGATGTACACCTTCCTCTAAGAAACCTCAAAGGTGAGAAGAAGGTGGGGGCACATTTGCCATGCCCTCACCACCTGGGTCTCTCAGAATGGGACATCCACAGAGACAGAAAGATGGTGAAAAACCAACACGGAAACTTTTAACTTATCACTAGCCAAAGCTAAGCTTCCTTTACTCAGGATTTCTGCCCTGAGTTTGTCCAACCTGACTCATTCCCTCTCATTTTACCCCAGACTGGAGTCCATCACAATAATGATTATCTTTAGTTTACCAGTGGGGGCCCCATTTCTGTGCCTGAAAGCCCGGGTTGCTCCCATTCACTAATGCTGCACTTGATGCATTTGGTAGCACAGGAACACACACAGCTAAACAAAACCTTGTTCATGCACAGGGCTGTCAGAGGCTGGTGAGACCCTTCCAAACTCAAGGTGCTTCACACGCCCCTCAGCAGCCCGGCCAGCACAGAAGCAGGGCGTGTTCTGAAATGGTACCTTAATGCAGAATTGTACCCTCAGGTGGAAGCAGGAGTATCTTGCACAGTGTTTTCAAAGAGGAAAGTGAGCTGCTCTGCACTGTGGACAGTCTGAGTGCAGCTGAGAAGTGCTCTGACAAGTTCAGCGTGCTTAGCCTCCACAGTAGTCCCTCCACTGGAAATTACTGCTCTGAGAGCATTAATCCTGCTCAACTCAGTGCTTCACATGCTTCCAAGGAGAGTCGGGAGGCAGTGGCTGCAGCATTCAGCTGTCCACCAGCCCAGTGGGCTGCTCAGGCTTTGGATGGGTCTCTTGGCTATTTCTAACCTGTATTTTTCTGGTTTCACCATCCATAAACTTGCTTTCCTCTGCTAATGAGTCTGTGAGAAGTCTTCCCTTTTCCCTTTTTCAGTCCCACCAAATATGAAACTCTTCTTAAATACCATTAGCACTTCATGTAGTCTAGAATAAGCTTATTGTCTAAAATAATTCTGTGTTGCCTTTCCTAGTCAGTTTTACACACAGAAGTTCACAAGCTGTCGCCCACTTGAAGGAGCTCAAAATTGACTCCTTTACCATCACAATTTAAACATGGAGATGAAAAAGTCAGTTTATATTCATGTATTAGTAATGACAGACTTACGATAAGGAAGCAAGCACCAATCATGACAGCTTTCATTTTCACATCAAGGTCCATTGGGAATGAGATTCCAAAGTTATCTGTGTCTGTAAACATTTCCTGCACAAGCCCGGTCCACTGCTTAGAAATCCTCCCAACAGCACAAGTCTCATCCACAGACTTCACCTATAGTTTAACATAAAATTTAAAAAAGCATCATCAAACCTGTCATTCATAATATTCCCAAATCCATTTTGGAATAGATCCGTTTAAAAGCTTCAGACTGTTATTTGAATTAATACAGTTATTGAGTGCAAGTGTTTGTACCAAAAGGCAATCAGACTATCAGAAAGTTGGTCTTAAGTATTAGAGCCATGAACTTGATTCTGAATCTGACTGAGAAGTTCAATTCCTTGATGGTGCTGGGATACAGCAACCACATGCACACACTCTGCTGGAAGTGGTGTCTTTTAGCCGAGAGAGTGAATTCGTTTCTCCTGCCATGTATCAGGAACTGCTCAAGTGAAAATTAAACAAATTACATTCTTCTGTTCAAAAACTGAGATTAGCCCTCTGGCAACATTATGTTTTCTAAAGTTAGATCCAGTCTTCTGGGTCATGTGGAAGACTAGTTTCCAAAATAAAATTATATAAATTTGCTGTAGTAACTATTTGCAACATCATTTTAAACATTAAATTGTAGCCTAGTATATCTTTTACTTAATGTCCACAAAAACACTGTTGCATTAATCAATATTATTTTAAAAGGAAAGTTGTAACTCTTCAGTCATTCGACTCTATATTTCAGGTCTAAATTATCTTAACTTACTATTCATTGAATGATTATTAAATCATTAAATAAGTGGTTGTAGAAAGTCATTTTAATAAATACCTGATACAGCTGACTGTATTTTTTTTAGAGCCTGACACAACAGATTCAAAAAGATTTTGCTTCTAAATATTTTAATTAAGTGATTTGTGTGCAGCCACGGAGAATTCTTCTGAGTGATCACTGATGAGTGGTTTTAATACATCATTTCTGGAAGTTTGTCTGGTTTATCTAGACTAATTTAGGTATCTAGACAAGGGATTTGATTATACCAGCATTGAAAGATGATGTAGCAATTACTTAATACATACTACAGTTCAGTTGATAGGTAGTAAGTCAAGCAACAAACTAATATCAAACTACTGTCTGAAAACAGATACATGCAAACAATTTTTACATTGCATACCTCAAAATTAACGTCCTCACAACACCTGCACACAACACATGGGCCAGTAATTTTCAGTATATCCATTCTTTTCTCATCTTGAATGGTAAACTTTGGCAGGCAGACATGCCAGTTCTGGACAACATAACCAACTGGTGTTCCTGGAGGTGCCTGGACTTCCAGCTTTTAAATGGAAAAGAAAACCTCCAAGTGAATGATCACGCTTCCATATGCTCGTGAGACAAAACCCACACCAGCACACAAATCAAACACAACCTATTTTTCCACAACAATCTGGCCTTACAAAGCACTTTGCTGTGAGTCTTTTCAGAAGACCACTCAGATTGCAGACCTCTTATTCAGCTATTGCCTTCAAGAAAACAGTAAGAGACTCCTCAGGCTCTGGAGCACACAAACTATGCATCTACAATATAAAGATCAAAGTCCAGTAAAAGAAAGGCAGTGAACATCCCAAAAGCATTCAGTGAAGGCATTATAGGGTGCTGCTACTACAAATGCCTCAGCAGGAGCTCTGAGTAGGCTCAGATTGAGTTTCAGAAGTTGCATCATTCCAGAATTACGTTACTATTTTAAAAACCTCATGATCTCCTGTGTTGAATGTCTCTATAGCTTTCAGAGCTGTAAAATGAAAACTCTAGCTGTTACTTTATGAAAGCCATTGCCTTACACTTCCATTCCAAGTCCATCTCCACTGCAGATTTCAGCACCAGCACCAGTTCCCTGACATGCTGTTCAATCAGATTTTTCATTACCACAATCAGAATTGGCCAGTGAGTCCAAGTGCTGCAGCACACCAGCTTCTTCCCAGACCAAGAACCCCCTGCACAAATCCCATAGATCTCTCTTCCCACCCCTTACTGGCAAACCCTGACTCATTTCACCTCGCCTCCTGATTCAAGACAACCCCACCTTAAAACTGCACAGGAGGTCCCTGTCCCACGAGAAGGAAGGCAGGGAGAGGCAGCAACTCACCTCCTGCAAACAGCAGGGCCAGCAGCACGAGGAACATCGGAGAGGTCTCTGCAGCGTTATCACCTCGCGGCCCAGGTTGTCTACAATGCGGATGGTGAAGGGCCGTGACGGCCCACAGCAATTCCTGGTAAGGCAGTCAGTGTCCTCTGTTGCAAAGAACACCCTTTGCCCCAGTGCATTCTTGAGTTCGTATTTGTTGCTTGCTTCAAAGCCAGTCACAACTGAAAAATGGGAAAAAATCTGCTAAATTCCTGAGGAGTGTCTGGTCAGACACTCCCTGCTAGCTCTGCAGCTGCCCTTTGGGAAGGCAAGCCTCGCTCAAAGGCTGTCAGAGGCAGCTACTGGCAAAGGGAAATGATAGGAAAGGACCCTCAAGCAGCGAACCCTGAAGGAGAAGTTCAGAGAGAAGAAGCCACCATGAACAAGGACATGTGGAAAGAGCACGGGGGTTCCATCAGTCCCCAGTGTCCCTCCCAGCCACAGACACCTGCTGCCTGAGCAAGCACCACCATTACCAATAACACAGCAGGGAAGGTTCTCAGGGGAGAATTGAATGGATGAGAGTTAAAGAGAGTAGTGAATCTGGGGGTGCAGCCAGAAAAGGGCACAAATACATTCAGAATGAGAAAGCCACAAAAAAGCCTCTCAGTCGAGATTTACATCAAAAGCAACAAGGGCCAGGACAGAAATTTTAATTAATTTCTATAGCAAATGAAAGCACTCTTTTAAGTTTTAGAAAGAAACGGAAAGAAAAATGCAGCAGCAACATTAGGGGTCAGTTGGGATGTATGGCTTTTTATTTTATTCCATTTTATTCCTTCTGTTTGAAAGACACTGATAATACAACTTGGATATTCTTGAAGCACAGAATGAGGGGAGCAGAAGAAAAGCCACTCAGTTTGCTGAAACAGCAGGATTGCCTGTAAACGGGATCAAAGCCACATGCCAGTCCATGGAGTTAGGTGGGATATGACAGGGCAGACAGAAAATAAGATCTTTAAGTAAGGAAGAGAGGAGAGTAGAAATCATTGTTAACAAGTAACACTGGAAATGTGTGACTTCATCTATAACTAGCTATATATCAACTACAGCACCTATAACCAAGATTATTCAGTTGCATTGCTGTGTATCTTTTGAGATATAGAACTGGCAGAAAATCTTCTGCGCTCTTATTTTCTCCTTCCTCTCCTCCACTTCTTCAGGATTTCTGCAGAAATTGAGATAGGTAATACAAGAAAGACAAAGGTGGTAACCACCTTAAAACATAGTGTCAAAGAAAGTCTAAACTTTACTGTTCTTGGGATTATTAGATTTAAATATTTTGTACTTACTCTCAAGAAGTTCAAGTTGCTGATGAATTAGTACCTTGTCAATCTGTTCGTGGTTGAAAAATTAAACAATAAACAGTTAACAAGTTGCAACTAAGAAAAAATGTAGTTTTAAGAACTACTGCTGTTTCATTTTAGAATAAAAATGTATGGATGAATACATTGTCTAGAGGCAGATTATCTACCAGTTAAGGTAAGGAAGCAGCTCACTCCCCTCCTTGTCCTGTCCTCTGCCAGTTTAGCAGAAGAGTGTTCCAGAGCACTGGAGCTGATGGAGGGAGCTGAACCCAAACTGGTCTGGTTACAAGCACACAGGGCTAACATGCCTGTGCTCCTTTCAGGACTCAGAGCCTGACAGAGCTCTGACACCACATGTCCCAGAGCCTCCATACAGACAAAAGCAGGAAATGGAGATATTTTAGAAGCTCAGCTACTTCTCAGCTCTGAGGAAAATTCTGGGGAAAATCAGCCTCTCTGCACCAGTGCTTTTTTTTAGCAATTTGCAAAACTGGCAACAATACATCAGTATTAATCTTTCCAGTGCTGAGATGAACTGTATTTTACAGTACAAAGACATATTCAGTGATGTGGAAACAATTCTTCTTTTGATATTAGCATTCTCTACGCTATGAAGTCTGACTGGCACCTCTACTAACAATATTAAGAGGTGTGAAGAAAGCATCATGTAGAAAATTAAGTGCTTCTAATGTGCTAGAGTTGCCCATATTATAGGTATTTATTCTATACACCTTTCCAAAGGACATTACATCTCCCAAACAGTAACTTCAGAAATGAGAAGGATGTATGATAGCCCTGTGCCCCTCATCCTTTGGCATCCTACTTGGCAGGAAGGTGCTCCATGAACAAGTGCCACATCTCTAACAGGTATCTCTTCATTCAGACATTACAAAAGGCTTCACTCGGCGGCCCACAAGCAGCAACCCAAGCAGCTGCAACATAGCCAGATGCTTTATTTAGCTATTTCATGGATGCAGGCTGCTTCCCAGAGCAGAATACCTGATCTCTGGGGAAGGAGGAAGGATACAGGTACCTGTGTGAGATACTCCAGTCCAGGAGGGCAGTTGGGAATAGAAGGAGGGATAGGCATCCAGATTGTCCCACCCATGGTGGGCTGGTTCTGGACAGGAGGAGCGACAAATCCACCTGGGAATCCCATGGGCTGTGCCTGGAATCCATAGTTCTCTGCACCTGTGACATTTGGCATGGTAGGAAAGATACAGTTATGAAAGTTAGATGTTGGAAAAGAATCGCCCCATCCATCTTCAAAAGAGTAATTTATTCACTATTTTGAACTGTGGAGATCCTTACACCTTATATATTTCAGTTATGAATACAATAACTTTCATGAAGGGAGTTACACTGCCTTGGGAGGTTCTGATGCCTCAGACAAAACCAAACCAAATAAATAAATAAATGCATCATTCTTGAATACAGAAGAAATGACATTCACATAGACATAGTCAATTCAAAAAACAGAAATAAATAAATGAAGGTTATTTCTAAGTAGAGAAGACAGAATACTTTAAATTGAAAAGCATTGGCATTTACAAGCTGTCAGCTGAGTAAATGAGGAATTTTAAGACAAAGTTTTCCTGGAACTATACCTTCTACTTTTGTGAAAGCAAATGTCCTTTTAGCAAAGTTCATCTACATTTTTCAAACCAGATGACTTGTAGACCTTCAGCCCACACCAGCTCAGCGCCAAATTTCACATTGCATTACAACACATGGACCACTGCACGTGAAAGATCAGGCTGTGGCCATAAGCAGGCCAGCACCTCAGGAGATGTAAACAGCTGTGGCTTAAAACTCATAGGTGGCCACATCACCCACCCCAGAGAAGAATCCTCCCTTTGGGAATTCAAAATCAGTTTTATGTCTGAGCACAGGCTTTGCACACAAACTACCTACTGCTAGTGCATGCACATACAGTTACTCAAAATAACAATGCTCCTACGACCTCCATGGCACAAGCAGGGAGTGCTTGTTCCCTGCTGAAGCCAAGGGTACTTACAGACCTCAGAGTGCCTTGTCCCAGGATGCACAAGCTTTAACTTATGAACAGCACAGTAACTTAGGCCAAACATTTTGCTTTTTATCTCTGACTTATGCTCTGAGCCTGATTGTCAGATACTTATTGCAATTTGGTTCTTCAGAAAGGAATCATTGCCAGAATGAGAGAAGCTGTTCAGGAATGCTGCATTTTGAAGCGGAGCAGAAAATGAGACAGAAAGAGGAGGGAGCAAGTGAGGGAAAGTGTAAGGTATAACCACCTGCAAAGTACAGCAACAGAGTATGAAACACGAAGTGAATACATTCAGAACTGAAAGAGGAAAACAATTCTTTCTTCATTTCTGTATTTCTAGAGAAAAAGAAAGTGAAATACTGAATTAACATGATAATTAAAAAATCCGATTATCAATAAGAACCTGCCGCACATTAACTGCAATCAATAACACCCAGAAAACCTCCTGAGCAAACTCCCCACAATGACCACTGAGGAACATCTGACCTTTCTAACTCCTACCACTGTTGGTACTGCTCAGCACCTACTACCATGTAGCACCAAAAATGAAAGAAATTACTTTTCAGCAAAACAGAAATTAAAAGAAACCCTATAGAATTAATAGCAGAAAAGTAAATCAGAGATGATCACCCTTGTACAACCCCATATTCCCTGTGCTTATTTCCTAGTGGTGTCACAGATCTGTAACCAAGCCACCTACCTTGGTAAGCCCCAGGGACCTGCTGAGGGGAGCCATAGGGCATTCCAGGTGCCATGGCAGGGTGAGGTCCTGGAAAAATGGAACATACGCCCTGAGTATGGATCACTTCCTCCTACCCTGGGTGAAAGATCCCCAGCACTGACTCCTTTCCCAGAGTACACATAGAACAAAAACTAGGCAGCTATTTTCTGTATAGCAAAAATATACGTCAAGATCGTATTTATGAACAATGCATGCATCAATAAAACTTAATGGAGTTCTGGTCCTTAAAGAGCAGAAAAAAGACAGGTATTGCACAAGATGTCATGAAGATGTCACAGAATCACAGAATCGTTTAGCTTGGAAGGGATCTCCTGAGATCATCTAGTCCAAGCCCTGCTCAAGCAAGGTCAGTTCACTCTGTCTGGACCAAAGATGTCTTTGTTCATCGATATTTAGAAGGAGACTTGAATTCAAAGGATTGCCTGGAACTGACAGGCTGCCCCCCAGTACAGAACATGGCAATGAGCCATTCCCCTATGTGTAAAACATTTTCTCCCAACTTCTTCAAGTTCAGACTATACTAATGCCTCACCAGCAGATGGAGAGGGTTATGGATTTAAAAACATTTACCAGCTTTAGTTTGGAAGCAGAAATAACTTGAATTTCCAGATTACTAATTTATTTATTATTTTTACTTAACTTCAGAAATCAAGATCTGAAAATGTGAGCTCTATGTTTTGTAAAATATTCCATTTTAAAATGTAAATAATTTCAGCTTAAAACATTCATACATATTTCATATAATTAGAAGGTAAGCTAATAGCTAAGCTAATATTGTTTGAATATGCTGTTTTTGATGTTAGAAAAAGTTGACATTTTGGTTATATTTTACTCACCTTGCATTGTTGTAGATCTGATTGCAGTTGTTCTGCAAAAGAACATTTTTATCTCATGATTTTTTAAATATATAATTTCACACAAGAGCTATTCAGAGTTCTCTATTATTGATAAAAGATATTTGCCTCTCTAAACTGTATGGGAAAGCTAAATTACAAATACAAGGTAAAATAACCTTAAATATCTCATCTTTCTTCTAGGCTATGTCTCCTCTACTACATAAGTCTGAGTTTTCTATGCCTGCATTCACGCTTTGAGTATCCTGAAATCATCCTCAATTCAGAGGAAAGCATTGGGATGTGCAAGACTCCACTGTGCAGCCGTTCAGAAACATCCTGTAATTCAGATGAACAATTTACTGCAGTGATTTAAGGGCAGCTGGTTCCGTGTATTGATGTTGACCACAAAACCTGCTCAGGTAAACCCTGGAGCAGCCATGTAGCCAGGCTACCACCTACTCCGTTCTTTAAGCTATTCCATTTCTCTAGTGGTCCTACTAAATATCACATATCCAGTACTTGCCTTCACAGGGTAACAAAGGGTGGTTGCCAAGAGGAATTTAAAAAAAAACCAAAAGCAAAAAAGCCAAACAACACAGCCCACACAAAAAAACCCCAAAACCTCCCCTGCCCCCCAAACCCCAAAAACTCCAACAAAACCAAAAAACACACACACACAAAAAAAAAAAAAAAAAAAAAAACATAAAGAAAAACACC